>JANHFL010002760.1:51528-66197 GCA_032468155.1 Oxyrhabdium leporinum | reverse complement strand
ATCTATCTATCTATCTATCTATCTATCTATCTATCTATCTATCTATCTATCTATCTATCTATCTATCTACATATATAGGTAGTTCTGATAATATTTAACAGCATTGCCAAAATTGTAGACAATGTTTTTCTTTACTGTATATATGGAACATTGTTAAGGTTATACTTGAACTATAACTTATACGGTTGCAATCCAGTTATAATCACTACACTGCACTTGCTCACTATTACCATAATGTTTATTTAACTGAAGAATTCTCTGTAGCTTCAGGCTCAGGAGTGGAACTCTTTCTACCCCTCTTTTTCATTCTCCTGGGCTCCCATTCTACAATCATCAAATTTTGTGGGCAAATTGCTAGATTATATGGGTATGCAATTCAAATAGGTGCATTAAGACTCCAATAAGTTTAATGCATCTACCTTTAATGTACTTTTAAAAGATCTTCAGCGTTTTAAATCTAGACCAATTGCGCAACAATTTCATCTTGCTCTTCTGGGAATATCATTGCATTACCTCTATGCTCCTTGTAAGGTATAAAAAAGTTGGTATCTTGTTGTTCTTGGCGCTTTATGAATTCTGCTCTCTTATGAGATTAACATTCTATTGTTTTTATAGAAAACTTATGCATGGGTTCAAACTACATTGAAATATTTTTTGGAAATACAGCCCAGTTAACATTAATTCAAAGCAACAATAATACATCCGCATTACTCCTTAGGTACATAGATCAGCTGCTCTTCTACTATCTGCAAAACAGATCATTCACATTTAGTACATCTAAAGAAGAACTGAAAGATTTATAATTAGAATTGTTATTTTCTTTGTGCGCCTTTCCTTTTTATTCTCACAATAAAACATAGATTATATTTATGCTGCATTACAGTAGCCCAATTTTGTGAAGTGGCATTTTTGTGAGAAAACAGAAAATGCTGTTTTTCCCTCATATTTGTTTATCAATTTTTTAAAACTATCCACGTTCCTCACAGAAGGACTGTGGGAGACATGTTAGCCTGATCTCTCTGGCAACAGCTTTTTGGAAATTACTAAACACTGAACTTTTCCAAAATGTTTTTAGGAAATGATAAATTTTGCTATTTAGATTTCCCATTTATTTATTTAAAAATACTAACTGATGTTCTCAGGTATTTTTAAATGAACACATGGTGCTTTTTCCTTTAGTGTAGACATGTTATAGTATTTTGGCATTTTGTGAACCACTGTGTCAGCAAAGATTGTTAGTAATAATAACAGTGCATATTTATTTTAGTACATATTTATTTTAGAACTCAGTGTTATAACTTCATGTGTTCATATCATATTTATATAGCAATAAAGTATACATAGATATACAATTAAATTTACACCATGCTAGCAGTATTTAAACTTCATCACATTTTACTGAATAGTGACTCAGAGAAGAGTTAAAATCAAGGGAGGGATTGGATTGCTATTAGTGTTTTTGAATTACAACTGTTCAGTCAGCATGCTCAATGGTTCTGGGAGTTGTACTCAAAAAAATCTGTAAATTTAAGGTTGTATGGAATAAGCAAACATGAGAAAACTGTTGTTTCTGGCAATTAATCCAAGATTATACTTTACCTGTCCAGCTGAATCCAAGATGATCAGCAATATGTGCTAGTCTTTCTTCTATTCTTTCCTGATCATCTTTTTGTTCTAAAATAAGATTAATAGGACAGTTGTTTATTTGTATGAAAATATTTTTTTTTAAATGAAAGGAGTCTCCATAAAATAGGCCAGTGTTTTTAGAACAATGGCTGCTTTTAAGTGAATTAAAGGCCTTGATAAATGCCTAGATTTAAAATATTCTACTCTTCAGCATTCATTAAGAATTTCTTTCAAAAATATGCATTAATATGTTATTGGAAACACTGTCCTAAATTTTATGTAAGTTCCCATCTATTTTAAATAAAATAAAACAAAGGGAAACTAAATATTTTGTTGGGGTAGAGATTTTATTTTTCCATGCTACTTTGGTTAACAAATTAAATGATTATTTGTGGCCTCTAGAATCACTCTGTGTCTTCTTCTCAAACACTGAACTATATTTTAAGCCACACAACTTCTAACTGTTAAAACAAATTATGAATTATTATGTCAGGATGATATATTAAATCATATATTTAGCCCAACATTTAATGTTTTTCCTCCTCAATTTTTTCCTTCTTCACAAAAGTAGGCATGGAAAAGCAAGCACAAACTTGTTTGGAGAAAATATGCATAAAAGCAGCAGGAAAAATAGATATATCCAAAAGCCAAGGCAATATCAGCAGAGTTTGAGTTTTTGTTTTCCCATAGATGTATTTTACATATTCAAAAACTCTATTAGGAAATATATTCAGAATCCCACTATCATTTTTCCTTAGTACTCTAGAGTACTACTGTAGGAGTGGATTCTTAAGGAAAAAAATACATGAACATTCCTCTCTAAATTTTATAGGACTGAATCAATACATTCAGTATTTGAAAATAGCCTTCAGTTAATTATGGAAGTCAAGTTCAGCATGTTTTAGATTCTGCTAACTTTGATGTATATAAATGGATCTACGTATCCAGAATTATAGTAATCTTACCTGTCTCTTTCTGTGTCAAAATATTTCATTAAAAAGATTCAAGCAGAGTGATGAAAAATCAAAAACTAAAACTTGCATTGGTCAGTTGTACTACAAGTGAAATAATGTTATAAGTTTATTAGCGTTAATACAACATTAAGGAAGTGTGTGTTTTTCACATGAGAAAGCTTATTTTGTTATATTTACGCTTTCCGTGAACATTTGCATTGTGCAATCTTGAGATTGTTTCAGAGACAGTAAAATACATAAAAAACACAAAACAAACAGAGCTCACACAAAGCACATTAATAAACATAGGAAGCTTTTTAAAGCAACACACAAACCACACACCAAGAGCAGGGCAAGGAGTAAAATAGAAGAAACAGGCAAAACCTTGCGATTTATGACATGCGTAGTAGCAAAGGGAACCCAGTGGCTGGCAAATACCTTCAACATGGTCAGGGACATTTTCATCAGGAATACGTTCAATCAGAGTCTCAATGGACTCATCCCAAATGGGCCTGGTGTCAAAGATGTCCTCGGCAAGTGACTGCTGGATCTCAATGGATGGCACATTTTCAATAACCGAAATTTCTAGGGCACTACTACTTTCATCATCTGAAACTAACTCTTGTTCTTTCTCTGACTGTGTAAGTCTATCCACTAACTTGGAAGCTTCATCACTAATCTCCTCAAAGAATTCTATGGAATTTTTGTAAAGGTCAAAAAAATGTTCCTTACTTTCTTTTGAGGGACTAACAGCATTTCGGGAAGCTGAGGCACTTCTGCTCTTAACAGGTAATCGTGAAGAAAATATCTTTGGTCGGGCAGTCATCAACTCATCTGATTCTAGTTCAAGCTTCATCTCACCCACCCTTTCTCTGGTCTCTGCTTCTGCCTCAGTGTAACTTCTAGCTTTGACTGAATGCTTAGCTTTTGAGTCCATGGAGGCACTGGCATCAGATTCAGATTTGCTCCTAACGTCTTGTTTCATAGGTACTTTGCAGGTTACATCAGAGACTGATTCTGACTGCCAGGCAGGTGTTTCTGTCTCTAAAGATTCTTGCTCACCTCTTTGAAAAACTGCCTTAACTGGAATTTTAGATTTTGGTTTGGAAGCATCATCCTGTGGTTCTTCCAGGTTGTCTATGAAGCCAACTGAAGGAAGGCTCTCAGCTTCTGACTTATCTGATGATGGGAATGTAGCTGGAGTAGCCCTGATGGGGATTTTGGATTTGCTTTCACTAGAAGGCACACTCTCCATGGCAGCTGTGGGGATTTCAATCACAGATTTCTGCTCCTCTGGGGAGGAATCTGGGGAATCACCTTCTTTGTCAGCACAAACGGACCTAGTGACTGTGGAAAAATTTAAGTGTACATCAATCACTGTCTGCTCAGGAGAGATAGGACAAGGAATCTGGGAGCTATCAAATGTATCACTAGAGGGGAGGTCATGATCAGAAGCTGTTCTTTCTTTCTTTGGTGATTTTGAAGAGGCTGAAATACCCATTTTAATAGGAATTCTAGATTTAACATCTTCTTTTGTGCTACATAAAGCAGCAGTCTCATCCTCTGATACAGATATAAGGGGACTTTTCACAGCTGTTTCTGCTTTATTAAATTCAGAAGGTGCAACTGAAATCGAAGATTGTTCCTCAGGGGGACATTCTAGGCCTTCAGCTTCTCTCATTTCTTCAGATAATGACACTTCTTCCTGAGATGGCTCTCCCATCTGGAAAAAGTCTAAGCTTTCATCAGAATAATTCCTTTTAGTCATATCAATGGCACCACTCCTTGTCATTTCAAACAATTTTCCTTCCTGGAAAAGAAAGGGATTTGGTTCACTGGAAGGAGTCCCATCTTCAGTAGGTGTTCTGGCTGGTGTTGTATCAGGCGTGGTGCCTTGTGATCTCCTGTCTACCATTAAGCCAAATATTTTTTGTTCTTCCTCCTTCACTCTAGCCTCAAAAGCATCATCATCTTCACGAATTTGACTCCACTTGTCAGAATCCACATCTGTCCTAGTTATGATTATTTGGCTAATTATTTCTTCAGCTTCATGTCTGATATCTTGTAGAGCAGTTTCATCAAGTGATGTAGAGACTGATGCTGAAGATGCTGAAGCTGGTCTTTTCTGAAAATTGTCCATTTGCTTGGATTCTATCTCCATACAAACACCTTCTGGGACCTGAACTTCAGAACCTTCTGATAGTGTTCTATAAAGAGAATTCATGCTTGTACCTTCAGCCATTTTAGTTTTTCCTTTATCAGAATAATATTCCTCAGATGACTGGTCTATTCTTGTTTTTAAGTTAATTTCTGTACTAATTTCATTATTAGTAAAAAAATGTTGCGAAGGGACATTTTCATAAGGGCTTGTTATAGGCAAAGCACTACTTTTGCCAAATTCTTCTATATCACTTTCGTATTTACTTTTTGGGGATGTTGGAGATGTATATTTTGTGGTGTGCTCTATGCTAGGAAAAGCCCTGTCTGTCATCTCTAACCTGTGATCTGTTCCAGCCATATCACTTCCCAAGGGGGAGTGGTCAGGTGAAACATTAGTAGCCAATACATTATTTTGTGAAACACAGCAATGAGAAGTCTCAGATGTACAGGAGCCCTCTGACGTTCCTCCCATGCTAACTAAGTCATTTGGTATTACCCCTTCAGATGCTACACTATCTTTTAAAGAATCATCCTGCTGGTATGATGCCACTGAAGTTTCATATAACTCAGTTATTTTTTGAGCATCATCATCATCAGCAGAATGGTAGAAAGATTCCTCAGGTGGCATCATAGGGCCATTAGGGCTAACTGTGTCACTCTCATCTGTACTATAGCACTTTGATTCGCTAGCCTGTGCTATGATACTGGCATCAGAAGCAAGTGAAGTATCACACGACATTTTGGTTTCCTCAGTTGGTTTATCAGATTCTGTGTTATCCTCCTCAGTACTGAATGCTTGCTGCTTAGACTCAATAGGCTGAAATCCTGTCTCTTCGGGACTGGAACTGGAATCCATATTGGAAAGGTGAGGTGAAGAAGGTTGCAGTCTCATTGTAGGTTCCATTAACAGCCCAGAATCAGCTTCTCTTTTTAACTTTGTTAATTCTGGCTCACTTTCTGAGGATGAAGAGCTCTTTCTAGATACAACTCCAGAAGACACTATTGTAGATAAAGCATTATCTTCTAGAGTTGTTGAAGGCAGCCTTTCAGTTTCAGAAGCACCTTCTAAATCGGAAGCTGAAATATCATCTTGTTTGAAATCTTTTCTATAGTCCCTCTTCTGTTTTGCTTCCTGTTCCAGTTCATCAAACATCTTAATTTTGGCCACCATTTTAAACATCTCCTCTTCTGGAGTGAATCTTTTCTTTGGTTCATCTTCTGAATCATCTTCTGGTTCTTCATTAACTTCAGGAATTACTGCAGACTTGGGTATATTTGCAAGAATCTGTGATTCAGTTATTTTTGGTGTGATTTCATAACTAATTTCTTCAGAGCTAGGAGTCTCAGGTGAAAGAGGACTTTTTCCTGAGCTCTCCAAAAGAGATGTTTGTTCTAAGCTGTCATCTTCGGCGCTTCCATCAGGATCACGTAAGAGTCTAGATCGTACAGGTGCTAGTTCTGGGAAGTTTTCAGCTTTAGCAGGGGTAGCCTGAATTGGACCAGGACCAGGACCTGGAAGGAAGCCAGCCTTAGATTTCTGTTCTACAGGGCTACTTTCCAGAGAATCACGACAGGGGGATTCTTTGGTTGGACTAGGCTCAAGGGAATCAGGTGTTTTATGTGAAGAATTATCTTCCAACACTGGGCTTGCTTCCAATGAATCTTTATGACTTATAGCTATGGATTCATCTGCAGCTGGGCTAAGACCGTCTCCCTCATGGCTAGGAAATGAAAGCTCTAGTCCTCTGCTAATGGTACATGGCTCAAAGGATGTATCCTCAACTTTTTCAATAAAAGAATCAGTTGGTTCAGCTAATTTAGTTAAATGTCTTTGATCTGCCAGCACTGATGATTTATCATGGAGAGCATCTTTATCAATCAGAGTTGAACTACAATCTAGGCCTTTGGAGTGTTCTTCTGACATATGATGGGAATGGGATTCTGTGGTTTCTGTCATATCTTTTAGGTCTTTGTCACAAATAGTAATTTCCTTTTCTGTTGGAGAAAGTCCCCTTGGTGAATGCGTTTCTGATGTCGTCTGCACTGCACTGGCTAAAATAGTTTTTTCCTTCTGGTCAGCAGTCTTTGTTTTCTTAGATGAAAATGTAAGGCTCTCAGGGCTTGTTTCTGGAGTTTCTGCCAAGCCCTCATGCTTATAACTTTCCTCAGAGCTGTTCTGGGGAGTTCCATCAAGCAGGCTACCAATTGGAGAGTCTGCTATGCCTTCATGTTTAAGACTTTCTGAGCTGCCATCCAAAGCACCACTTTGCAAGGAGAGTGTGGGCAAAAACCCATCTTTCACATATTCTGATGGAAATGTAACATTGAATGGACTGGTCAGAACTTGATCTAAGTGAAGCTCACCTTCCTCTGTAATTGAAATATGCCGCAACTGTTGGTATTTATCATTATCTTCCAGCTCTTCTTTTATGACATCAGAAAAATCAGTTGATGTCTTTCTATCTGGACTAATCTGAAGCTCAGTATTCCCTTGGTCATCAAATGTCAGGGCTACATCTTTGGATTTTTCTTCAACAATGACAGGTGGTTCTTTTTTTCTGTCACTCTGTGGTTTTGTGATTAAATCTTTCTTCAAGATTATATGAGGTATACTCTGCGTAATTTTTTTAGATTGCAAACCTACCTCTGCCTGAGGTTCCTGGTTCTTTTTGCTTTTAGGACTGTCTTTTTTATGTGTGTCTCTAGAGGTTAATGCTAGCTTCTTTTCACTTTCTGCTTGAGTAGCTCCTTTTTTAGTTGTCCCTTTGTCAGAATCCTGTTGTTTCTGCTTTACAGACTTATGCTCAAAAAGTCCAGCTTTATGTTTTGATGGGTCTTGACCTGACTGGAAAGCTTTCATTAGTTCACGAACAGACATAGTTTCTTCAATTCTTTCTGTTTTAGAAAATGGTGACACAGAAGGCTTCTTGGATGTAGGAGAAATGGGAGGCTTTTTAGCAGTGGGAGAAACTGATGGTTTTTTAACTGTGGGAGAAACTGGTGGCTTCCTAGACGTGGGAGAAAGAGTTGGCTTTTTTGTGGTAGGAGAAACAGCTGGCTTCTTAGTAGAAGGAGATGACAGTTTAGAAGGAGAGGAAGAAGCAGGAGAAGTCTTTGGAGAAGGTGGAATCTTTGTGGCTGATAGAGAAGCTGAAGTCTTTGTGGAAGAGGGAGAACCTGGAGGTTTTGTTTTACAAATAATCTTTTTAGTCTGTGATGGCTTTGTAACAGGCTTCTCAGATCCCTCTTTTCCTTGAAGTCGAACTGGCAACTTTGAACGGCCTTTCTGTTCATCTTCTACTCGCTTCTGAAGAGCTTTCACTTTATCTTTAATTGACCCAATAGGGGTTTCTTCTATAACTGGAGACACAGCAGTATCTTTCACAGGCTCTGCAGTAGATAATAGTTGTTCTTCATCTAAAGATTCCTCTGAACTGAATTTGTTTAGCCCTAAAGGCTTATCCTTTCCTTGGGTTTCTTCAACCTTTAGATTTAATTTATCTTTTAATTTCTTTCTAACGGGTTTTTTAATTTCCAGGGTAGGTTTGCATTGATCTTGCTTCTTTTTGTCTTTTTTATCTGCTTCAGAACCTCTGCTTACAACAACAGCTTCAAATCTTTCTTCTACTATGTCTTCTTGAAATGTCTGCGGTTGCATTTCATTCATAGACACACAAACTTTTAGATCCTCGCTGAGATAATCAATCATTCCTGTCATATCTTTTGTTTCTTTCTTTGATTTTCCTTTGCCTATTCTATTTTCTACACAAATAGGCTCACAAACTTCCAAAGGAGCATTTTGCTTGGCCTCTTCAATTTCTTCATCACTTAAAAGAACCCAATCTTCTTCCACCAACTTTTCTTCAGAAGCAGATCTCTGCAAAGCTGGCTTTTCTTTGGGGCAGCTCCCACTTCTTAGAATTTCATTCACTTTTTCCAAGTCTTCTTTAACTCTTTCCACAATTTCAAATGGTTCTCCAGGCTCTTCATCTGCAGCTTTTGTAAGATCTTTCACCTTAATAGAATCTGTTTTTTCAGAAGAATCTGTTGTCAAAATTGCAGTCATTTTTATCAAATCTTGTTTCATCTCAGAGAGTTCAGACAACAAATCTGGACTTGCTAGGACAGGAACATCATTGACAAGATGGCTTTTCAGGACAGATGTTTCTGTAGATTCTGTTTCGTCATCATCTTTGATGTGAAAGGGGGAAATATTGGAAATAAATGGAAATCAAAAATAGAGATTGTCAAATGTAATCAGGATTGAAATGACTGTTTTTGATTGCAGCAGTAGGAGGATCAACAAAATGGTCTGGGAATGGTGGGTCCACAAATCTGATGGTGGGGAAAAAAAGCAAAGCAAAGCTAATAGGGAAAACTGAAAAGGAAAGTAAGCAGGAAATAACTTGCTTAGTTTTTGCAGTCCAACACATCCATACACACAAACACCAAAGCTTTTATAAACCAAGACACCATAAAAACAAATTCAGGAAAGGAAAAGAAAGTGTGGAATTTACACAAAAATAGATATCTCAAGATTGTTCAGATGTTACATATCAATGCTTAAATAAAAACAGAACAAAAGAAGGTTGTAATTGGTTGAAAACTGATATCCTCAAAGAGAAAGCCAGTGGTAGCAAACTTCAGAACCATAAGTAGTTATTATATAAACATTATTCAATAATCAAAGTAAAAATATCTATGTTTACATTTAATTCTACAATACTTTACAATAAATGAAATACATTGATATCTGAGGTAGCTGCAAACCGGCATTTCATCTAAGGGGAATCTTACATCCAAATAATGACACAGACACAAGACTTATTTCAAGAGGCATGGTCCTACTTTGGAACATCCTCATATTGAAATAAATAAGTAAATAAGATGTAAAAATAAGGGAAGGGGGTAATTAAAACACCACCACCACAGAACAGAGAACTCAAATGTTCAGGGAGAAAATGTAATGAATGAACCAGAAACATTCATACAGAGATATAGACACAAACATACACACATATACACACATATATATATACATACATACATACATACATACATACATACATACATACATACATACATACATATATATGTAAGCCAAGTTATTTCCATGCAAAGCAAAGCTGTTGCATACATTGCAGGGTAACTATTCTTACATTAAAAGGAGCCCAATAAAACTTAAAGGTTAAAAATTAAAATGAAATTAAATCATGTGAAAAATACTGTGGTGAAGTTTGACTTTCTATATCCAGTATACTTCATATCTGATTTGGAAAAAAAACTCCATTGGATATGACAAGAATAAAGATTAAAAAGTTTTGCAGTAAGGCTCCCTTTAGAGAAATCAAGGACTATATAATTATTTGTAATTTAGTTTGTCAGTCTGTCTTTTTTCATGATCAGCCAGCTGTGGCTGTGGGCTGTGGATATTAGAGATGTGGCCAATGGTATTTGTATATATTCAACTTGTTTTTCTTTCTCTCTTTTCTGGGTTGCCATGCATCTTTTGTGATATTGGAGAGTTCATTCTAATTCTTATTGATGAAAGCTTACTATTTGTCCCCTAGTAGAAGAAGTCATGGTATGTATAACTAAAGTGGTATATCTACTTCTTGAATAAAGTAGATTAGGGACTCAGTATTCCCCAAATAACAAGGTGTGATTTAGCTACTCCAATTTCAAATAAGATTTGACTGAGTTAGTGGCTGATTGACAACCTCATAAGGTAAACCAGACAGCAAACACAACAAGCTGCGCTAATTCTACTTTACTGTAAAGTTAACAAATCTTGTATGTATATTTCTCTCCCTTTACAGTCCAAGAAACTGGGGAGGGACTCTTCTGATCCTCTTACCATGCTGAAGACTCAGCTGTCTTTATCTAATTGTTCCCTACATTGCTCTCTTTGCCTTATCTCCCAAGGTTACTCCCGCATACTATTACATTGATTTAGATAGGATTGTTGGATTACTAGTCTCAACTACCTTATTTCTATAATGTGACTTAATTCTCTTCAAAGAGCCATTTGTAGCATGATGTAGAGAATCAGTTTGGTGTAGAGATTAAAGGCACCAGCCTAGAAACCAAGAGATTGTGAGTTCTAGTCCTGACTTAAACATAAAACCAGTTGGGTGACTTTAGGCTAGTCATTCTCTCTCAGGCCTAGAAAGAAAGCAATGGCAAACCACTTCTAAACATGTTTCCAAGAAAATTGCATAGATTTGTACAGGAAATTGCCAGGATCACCTAACTTTATCTTCATTTGTGCCAAAAATAATTCATTTCCAGCAAACAAAATTCTAAGACATAAAAAATCTTCACAGAAATACTTCACCAGAGTATTAAGACATAGATAGATGGTTTAAAGATCTTTGTTACTTTCAACAGTATCACTTTTATATAACCTAGGCATTTTCATGTGAGTAATTTCATGACGAGTTTTGACAGTTTGAATATTTTAATTTTTAAAAGTGATACTGTAATTAGTTTATGAAATGAAATGAATTCAGGTCATGTACTTAAAATAAGAGTGGGAAGGTGTTACAGTATAGAGGGCTAACAGCAATAGCAGGGTTACCAGGTAATTAAAAAAACAATGCTTAGGTGAACTAAATATTTTAATTTTAAATTATTAATAACAAATAACAGGTTTCATCTAGAGACTATAGTTAGAGTATTATAATCTTATATTTATAAAGTTAACATGATTACCAGTGGCAATTAAAATTTGCAATCCCTTTCATGCTTTATTAGATAATTCATGCAGACCATAATAGTTTTATTAAAATCTTACGTTTTTCTGATGTCGTGTCAGTCTGAAAGAAAACAAACAATGAATGGTTTATAGAAACATAATGTCACAGGAAACTATTATCCTGAACTATAGCTCGGCTACTATCTTTCATTTTACAAATGCACATGATATTAACAGCTCAATTTTAAATATTCTCATACAAAGAAGAACCAAACTGAATTCATATTCTTCTTGATAAATATTCTTAGGTTTGCAGTTAAGTTAGTTACTTAAGAGTGGTAGAATTAGGCATGCTTTTAAGTCATTAGTGACCATGAATTCAATTTACACACAGAATGCTAATGGTTAATTCACTGTATTTATACTGGATGTTAAAAAGTGAGGGCAGAAACCATTGAATTGGACAGGGTAAGTTGGTAAATAATATAGAAATGGAAAGTATTTTTTTAACCTGCACTTAGGAAAGTATTTTCAGAAGTTAGTAGCAAAAATGGGAACATATGATATAGGTAGAAATAGTCTAAAGGTCTTCTTTTAAGATTTAAGTCATCTATATTTATATTTTTGCCATGTTTTGCCAGAGAATTGGAATCATCTATTAGTAAAGTATTTTTAAGTGTAGGGTACTATATTTTTACATGATATTTATTCCTCTATATTTTCATTCTTTGTATTTTCTTCTACAAATAATTACTTTTGAAAGTTCTATTTTTATTCATATACCTATTTATTTATAAGTTCTTTATTGGTCAGCAACTGAAGATATTAAGTGTTAATTAACTCATGATTTTATATTTACAGAGATTCATTTCCCACTAGAATTTTAAAACTTTTCTTCCGCAATTTTTACTTTTTTTACTTTTTTGCTTTTAATAATTATCCATTGTCTGCATGTTTCTAGAAAAGCCTTATGAGAAAAACTATTTCATCAAAATAACTCAATAAGGAACAGTTTTTGCTTACTGAAATTCAGGTCACTTTGCACTGTTGTAAAGGTAATTATAATGGAGACAAATTACAATAGAATGACTCCAATTAACAGAAAAAACCCTGCAACTGCAGTTATTTTTAGATATTATAAAAGATTCTAAGAACTTAAGAAAAGACATCCTTTCTTTCTAATTACTGTTTGCTTGACATTTATTCCTGGATAAAATTGCTAAAAGAACAAACTCACCTCAACCACAAGGATGTAAATATAAAAAGTTAAATCAGCTGTAGCTTGAACTTTCATTATCCTTTGAGGACATCATTAATCAATATGTAAGGTTTCATGTCAGAGTAGACTAAGTTGTTATATACGCTATGTTATTAAAGTAATTTAGCTAACTTACAGATATAAATTTTATATATTTAGATAACTTACTATTGTATATGTGTCTCGTTCATTGGTAATGTATATTGGTTCAAATTAGCAATTAACATTTACTGCTTATAAATATATATATATTTTCTCTTTCAGTTATCATAATCTCTTCTCTCTTTCCAAAACAGAAAATGTAATAGAATAAATATGGATTACAAAGAGTTTATAACTGGATTGATTGCAAAGGGCTTATGAAATTTGGTCAATATTACATGAAATAATTAATTTGAGATGGGGCCACTTTCATCAATGGGCAATAAGTTGTTCATACTTGGCATAGTCATCTGGCATTCAACTGACTGCTCTTTCCCAATCTAGATCCTTATCCTAGCAATTTTACAGCAGAATTAGCAAAGTTACCTCTTCTTCCTGTTCTTGATCTGATTCTGATTCCTTTAATCCAATATGCCATGCAAGAAAAGAAAAACAGAGCAAGGAAAGATAGGATGCAATTAAAGGAAAAGTATGATTTCTGGATACATTTAATTGGTAAGAATACATAATGAATACAATTTTTGCACTTCCTCCTAAGAAGGAAGGAAAAGAGAACAGGAAAGTTGGTTCGAGTTAAGAAAAGTAAGTGCAAAGAAGAAAAGCTATTTCATGTTGGGATTTTTTGTTTGATTATTATGTATTAAATTTACAACACTGTTTCTCAAATATGCCAAAATTCAATCTGTGTAGAAAAGCTAATCGAGTGCACTATGTTTGTAAATGCACACAAAAATGGGTTAATTATCATATGAGTGAGTGATAACAATGTTGGTTGTTATGAATTATTGATAAACGTTAACTCATCCTAATGGGCCATTGCTTCCACATAGTGTTGAGAGTTACCCATATATATGACTCAACACACAAGGAAGCTAGAGATCCTCTTACAGGAAAGAATGCTACATAATTTATGCATCCCAAATATGCAATATTAAATCATGGATATTTACATAATGTTATTAAGAATTTGTGAAAAGTACAAAATTATAGAACAAGTTTAGTGCATCTTAAATTACAGTGTACGAGTGTAATATATGAGCAGGTTATATTTTAACTGAGGAGTACCTTTGTGTATACTGGTAATGTGATATTCAGATTGCAGATAGCTTGATGTACCAGACCTCTTGAAGATTTAGGCTCTTTCATGAATGATAGACGTCCACAAGATTCTTGTGTTGTATCCCGAACCTAGTGCAGAAAAACAGCAGGAGTTCAAACCCAACACTCTGAACATGTCAGCACTGCATCTATCTCTTTGTTGGCGGGATACGGGCAATAGTGTATTGGCTTCCAAAGTAATATCTTAAGGAGAAATCCTAAATTGCAAGGAATAAAGCTGGGTTTTAGTTGTGATATGCTGGCAAAAAATGTGCCAGAAATAATCAGTACTTTCCTTACTCTCAGCAAGTATTACTGCATGTCACAGAGAGAATTAAAGGTAAAATCTTCAGCTGACCAAAGCATGATGAGTGGTGGAGGGCCCATCTGATGGCAATTGTTACTGTGTTGTCATTTAGTGTGTCACTTACTGTAATTTAGAATGAAAAGAGTAAAAAGCATGACTATGAATGAGATCAGGCAGAATTAAATACTATAGATCTGAATGAAGATAGTCTACAGTAGTGGCCAAAATTATGTAAACTTTTTGGGAAAAGTGTATTTTTGAGGTTTGATGGCTAATAACACCATTTTTTTTAGTAGTACCATAAAGTTATATATCAATGGAAAGATAATTGAATCAAGAATGTAATGCAATAACTTTTATGAAGGATTTGCTATTAGAATAGCAGTTATAAAGAAGAAAAGTGAAACA
>JANHFL010002760.1:15450-40946 GCA_032468155.1 Oxyrhabdium leporinum | reverse complement strand
ACCAGTTAGTAGCCTACATGTTTTAAAAAGGAGACACATAGCTTTTATATATTATGCATGCACAGATACATACATTATATATATGGCCATTAGTTTTAAACATCTGTTATAAACTCAAAATAACCTTCCCTGAGACAAGTTTTTATTTCTCATACAACAATGAATACATTACTGTTTGTTGTATATCTTGGCTATAAAATCTAGATGATTGTTACCAATCCTTCTCGTTAGATTTTCTCACTTAATTTTGGGTATATGACTTACTAAAAGTTATTACTGAAATTGAACCTATGCTTTAGTATTCTCTGTTTTGTTTTTCTTCTAAATTCAGTATAACACTAAAACTCAGAACATATTACAAAAAAAGGCACAATAGCAAAAGACGACTAAAAAAATCCAGAGTTACTAGATGGCAGCAAATAAATTTTTGGGTGATTAATCTACATTTTTGCCACCATGATCTGGTAGCCATAAAACAAATTAGTAGGTAATTAATTGCACAATATTTTTTTACAAAAAGCACTACATAAAAGTTTAATGTTTGTGTGCTATGGGGTGAACGGAAGTTTCAAAAGTAACACTCTTTCGCAAGGCCCTGAAGACTTGGTTTTGCCAAAGGACCTCAGGAACCCAGAATGGGATGGAGCCCAAGAATTAGCTTATTTGATTCCTTATTGTTGTTGTGAGGTGGGCAGTTATTGCTTTAACTCTTTTTATATTGGGTTGTTTTTTTTGTAAGCCGCCTAGAGTCACTGAAACTTGAGTGGGTAGCCATATAAATTCAAGAAACTAACTAAGTAACTAACTAACAAACAAATCTGACAAGAACCATTTTAATTTGCCTCTTAAAGAGGACTCTTTATTTAAATAAATGTTTTGAATGCATTATCAGTTTTAGATATAGTTATGAAGAAGTTTTGTTCAAACTTTTGCTACAAATTTTGGATATATAACTTAGCTAACCTTTTACAAATTATAACGGGGCCAGTTTCCTCCAGTGGAACTGGAATTCAGGAGACATAAATGCTGGGCAAAAAGAAAAAAAAATACCACAGGGGAATGATAATGAAATAGAATTACAGGAAACAACTCTTATCCTCAACAGAAATATTGGCTTCAAGGATTATAATATTTTGATTTGTTTTCTCATACCTGAAGACCAACACGAATTCTCTTAGTTAATGCTCCTTCTGGAAAGACTGCTTGCACTTGTGGTACTACAGTACTGCTTAGTACACCACCCTCAGGTCCAATGAGATTACTGTCTTGTTTAATCCGAGAAACCACTGCAAAGTACTGTGGGAAGTCTCGGGTGATAATACGGCAAATGCGCTTCTTTTCCAGCTCTTCCGGGGTGTCAAGCACTGGGTGAAAAGAGCAAGCATTACTTCAAATAGTAAACACTGGAATTGTTAAAAGAAAGCCTTTATATTTATAGTCTTAATGCAGGGGTGGAGAACAATGGTCCTTTTATGACTTTTGGACTTCAACTCCCAGCATTCCTGAGCCAGCCAAGTTCAGGAATTCTGGGAGTTGAAGTCCACAAGTCATAAAGGGGCCATCATTCCCCACCCCTGCCTTAATGTATGGAACTCTTAATGCTTCAAAAATTATTTTAAAATGAATGAGACCTCCTTCAGATAACAATTTCTGTTCCAGCTTCTATGACACCCTAAAAAAGTTATAGCTGCTTAAAAGTACCTCATTAACAGTAACACCATCTTAGAACGGCCATTTTTTTCTTTTCAGGATCACACAGAAGCTAGAGAAATATGTTCATTATAATGAACATCAGAGAGATGATGTATTCTTCTGAAGTCAAACTGCCCTTTCAAAATAATTTTCAAAGCTTGCACAGTCCTAATATATAGTTACACGCCTATTTGCTAATTGTGCTTCTAATCCTAAGAGGTGAAGCCAGAATAACTTTCTTAAAGTTTGCTCTGAATAGATTCAGGTTTTGAATTTCACATTAATAGAACAATTCATTAATTGCTGCTTACACACAGTTACAACAGTTCCATTTAAAAGCTGATTATGGATGATTTCATCCATATATTCAAGATCACATTGAGTCTAATATTGGGTCTGTACTGAGCAGCAAAATGTCTCAAACTAACAACAAAAATTACTCAAGTTGCAATGACACAACCTTCAAACAACTCTACCAGGATTATTGAGAATATTCACTGACATATTGCAATGCCCTTTGGGGAGGAAACCCCTGAAGCAGGAGTTGGTACACTCCAACGACTCTCTGACTGACTTGCTCTGACTGATGAAGCTGCTTGGATGAGCAGCGAAACATCTCAAACTAACAACACGAATTAGTCCAGATATAATGACTCAGTTTACAAACAATTCTACCTGGATTACTGAAAATCTTCATCGATATTATGTAATATGTTTAGAGGAGCTTGGTATGGTATAGAATGTGAATTTCATCACAGATTTCATGTTTGCTTTTACATTGCTTTAAGTAGTGCAAATTTTATCAAAATAGTTTTATATAAAATACTAGTTTAAATAGGTTAAGTAAACTACCCATAGTCCACAATACTCTAATTTCCAATTTATAATGGATAAATGCTCCAAGTTCCATGCTCCATTTACAGACAATTAGACTTCAGCACTCTGCACCTGGCTGACTTCATAAAGCAAACAGGAACAGATCTTATGAATACTAAAACTGGAGACTACTAGAATATCCCTGGACTGGGAAATCAAAATCATCCCCAAGAAGTAAGATTATGTAGTGCAGGAAACTACATCTATATGTCACTAGACAATCTGCGCTCCATTGGGCCATTGTTTCAGAGATATTTCCCCATCAGATTCTCAATGCACTCAACAATAGCATAGCTTCTAATGTATTTGAAAAATTCTTTAAAATTTAGTAAGATATTCAGAGGTGTACCTTCCTCAAAAGCAGCCCATGTTGAACATAAATGCTTTATATGAGTCCCAGAATTTGGATGCATTCTGTAAGTTAGCTCTTTAAAGGTAATTCATCTGAAAAAGTTTTGCTCCATGATGCACCATTTCATCCAGTTAAAGGTTACAGACATGAGAGTTTTAGTAGATAAGGAACTTCATTACTGGAATTTGTTTTATATTGCATTTTGCTCTCTTTCTGAAAATCTGTTAACATTCTACTATATAACTATTCTCATTATTTTGAGTGTATAATTAATTTACAGTAACTATAAGGCAAATTAGAATTGCTGTTCCTTCCAGCTAAGATTGCTACTTTGATTTCTTTTTATTGTAGCTTTAAGATCTTGGGTATAAAAACATGTACCTTCATCCATTCCATTTAGTATTTCATTCAACTCATCTTCCGTAAATTCACAGAAATGTTCTTTCCAGTTGTCCCCATTCTCACTGCGCAAAATCACCAGCTCCCTTTCTTTACCACGTAATGCCGCAAAGTGAGGGATTTCAACAATCACAGGCCTATTACAGCAACACATCACGTTAAAAGATTGTGACAATAGAGAAACAAACCAATAGTTTTGTTTAAAGCCTGTAACAAAAAGACCTGGAACTCTGCTGGTTTCTTTGTTATTCCTTGCTATGATTGTGAAAAAAAAAGCATTCTACAGTAATAGTATCTTCATACTGCAGCTAAGGATTATGATCAATGAGTGTCTAGTTGTATTCTATATAAATAGAACCTTACCAAAGACACATTTTTTTTGTTTTTAAACACTGATAAAATCCATAAAATTGAAAGTTATTTTGAAGTATGAAATTGTATGCAGGTATCCTTATAAAGAATGTACTGTGTGTGTAAATGTTACAGAAAAATTATGTGTTTAATACAGGTAGTCCTCAACTTATGACCAAAATTTCAACTGCTAAAGCGAGACAGTTGTCAAGTGAATTTTGCTCCATTCTACAATTTTTCTTGTCACAGTTGTCAAATTAGTAACATGGCTATTACAAAAAATCTGGCTTCCCCATTGACTTTGCTTGTCAGAAGGTCGCAAAGGGTGATCACATGACCCCAGGACACTGCAACCATCTTAAATATGAACCAGTTGCCAAGCATCTGAATTTTGATCACTTGGGGATGCTGCAACTGTCATAAGTGTGACAAACTTTTTTCAGTGTTGTTGTAACTTCAAACGGTCACTATACAAATGGTTGTAAGACGAGGACTACCTGTAGAGGATAAAAGAAACCACTTTAAGTAACAGGATATTTTTGTGCTTCATTTGCATTGATTTTAATTGGCTCTTTATTTTAACCGACATTTTCAAAACTTTTTTTAATATGGTGAATATATTGAAATAATTCATTTCAGATTATTTTATAAATGCAACAATTTAAAAATGTTTATTATGCATATCTCTTCACTCTCTTAAAACATGCTTTCTACTTTTGTAAACTCTGTAAATACATTGTTATATTAATAATTTCACAAGAAGAATTGAATTATGTACATCTGTATTTATTGATCATGCTAAATGTTATGTTATATCCAGTATATAAGATATGTACCATACTGGGGACTATGGTAGCAGAATAATGATAGTAATTATCCAACAGATTCCTTTGCTTTCAGTCCAGGTTGCTTTGCTACAGACATCAAGCACATAACAGCAGAAGTGACTGGTACATTCTATAACTAATATTTTCTCATGCTAAATCAAAGGTGAGGTCAAGGAACTTTAAGAAAAAGTAGAAACATATCACCAAAACAACAACCACATATCACAAGGGCTAGAAATGGTCCACTAAAGGTTAGGAATACATACTATAAAATCATAGAAAGGACAATGTCATGGGCACAATGACATAAAAAATAATATTGCAGAAGGAGAAGAATGGGAAGGCCGGCATCCATCAATTTGTTTTAAGTCTCTCCTACCCAAGAAATTTGGTCCCTGGAGGCCCCAGCTGTAGGATTCGGCTGACCAAACTTTCTCCCTCATTAAGTGGGGGAGGAGCCGTAGGCAGGTGAAGTTTACTGAGTACATCCAAAGCAGCAGTGAAAGAAAGAAATAAAAAAATACCTTTATGTACTTTTTTTTTTAACCGAACCCCAGTGCCAGTGTCTGCTCAGAGTGGAATTAGGCTTACACTGAACAGGTTTCTGCTTTTTTGTTTGTTTGCTTGTTTGAAAATAACCCTCTTATCACAGCAATTTATGAAATAACTCTCCCATAATAGAGAACCTTATATTTTATTAGTAGGTCCAATGATACATTAGCATCACTTTTTGAAATTAATGGGAGCCACTGAGAACTGATGAAAAAATGCATGACAATATGGCAACAAGATTTGGTTTGGCTAGAAGTGTTCAGTGTCTCTGATTTCACTGCCAGGACACCACCCAGGAAAATGCCATGGTATAAGATGTGGCCTTTAGGAAATTATATGAAAACTTTTCAATGTGTGCCAGTTTTCATAGGCAATCGTCACAAGGCCAAGAAAAATAAAATAATCTTGGTCATTTTTATACTGGAATTAACATAAGAACCTAAAATACATGATGTGCATAGGCACTTGATTTGGATCTGGTGCATTTTTATGTAAACCTGTATATAGTTTTGAATGGCACTTCATTGAAATTCTAACAGCAATCCTTCACTACAAATTTTCCCTTAGTAAATTTAGGGATATTCTCGTTTCCTTGCTAAAATACAGCAATAACAAATTAATAAGATGGTAGGAGATTGATGCTTTGCCTAGCTATAATGCATACCAGATTCCCTCTAAAAATCCCAACCTCTAAAACAAGATATTATTAGAAAACAACTCAGATTTAAAACTTGGTTAATGGCTTAGGTATGTCTAATTTGCTTCATAACAGATTTAAGCTGTTCCTTTTACGCCTTCATCTTTCAGTTTCCAGCAGAAGCCATTCATTCATTGTAAGCAATAGAGGGGTTTCCTTTGATCATCCACTTTTGGATGCCATCACCGATAGGGAAAATGTTGGTAAAATAAAAGTATTGAAAATGATAGTTTCAGCAAAAACAAAAACAAAACAAAAGGAAAACAAAAACAAAAATTGCTGAAACATTTGCAGCAAGTTTGATCTTTCTGTGAGGCCTTGCAATATAAGGCTCAATTGCAATCAGAGAAGTGGTTCTATTGCTCGGCCCCAGAAAAATCACCGGTTTTTGCTTCCCGGGAGGTCTCAATTACTGACAAAATACCTACTGAGAGAACACAAGTTCCTTGTAAAGGGAGCATTAGCTTGTGTTGCATTTTTCAACAGGTATTACATCTGTATTGACAACATTTCTGCTGCTATTTTTATTTAACCTTAAAAGAGAATAGTAATTAATTGATGGTATATTATAACAAAATGGGTTTTCTTTTACAGCTCAGCATGGCTTACACCAGTTGATTTCAGGAAGCGCAGTAAACCTGACTTGTTGCTTTAAATTAAAAGGTACACAAACTGATTCAATTATCAGATCCTTTCTTTGCACTGCAAATCTTTTCACTTCTACTGTTAAAATGCCAAGCCACCCCAACACTGGCTCAAGTGAAATTATTATTTTCTTGTTAATTAGTATTTGGGATTATTAAAAGAAAATCCTTACCCAAGAAATTGAGCGCCAGAAGGCCCAACCTCAATAAGGCGACTGGCAAGACCATCTCCTTCCACCATTGGAGGCATTGTGGCGAGTCTATGGCGTTTAACCAACCGGCAAGTAACTCGAGTTGGAGCAGTGCATTTCCGAGGTGGAATAATGATTCGAAGCCCATTGTGTCTGCAACCCCGCATAGCACCACCTCGAGCATCAACCATAAAACTGACCAGAAAACTGAAAATTGGGAAGAAAAATTAGGCATGAAAATGAGTTATAATGCATGTTACAAAAATATTTCAGAAGCAAAAAAATTTAAATATGTGTACTAATTCTTAATGATCAAAATTAATATCTATATTATGTACTTGTGGTTAAGCTGTAGTTGGAGCTTTTAATTAATTGCACAGATAAAAATATCAAAAATATTTTTATTACTTTTAGGGAGTCAAACCAATTAGCATAATAGCAACAAGAACTCAGTTGTTTAATTTGTACAAGTTGTCCTGGATACTACACAGAGTGCTGCAGTAACATCCAGCCCTATAACTTATGTTTATAACATTGATTAGAAAATTAGGGATAATATAAGAATACAACAAAATTATCAACAAAAAAGAAAATATGGAAAATGGGAACAGGTTTTCTCAGTGTCAACTTTTCTAAACATTGTATCCTAGCAAGGGCTAAAATCTCTAGGATGTTATAAGACGTTGGAATTCCTACTCATATAAAGCACCTGATGCACAATACCTATTTTTTGTCATCTGAAGTTTAAATGTAATAAGAATAACAAATGAATTTGATAACTAACAAAATATAATGTAAAATGTATGGAAATGTGGCCATGTGTGGCTTACACATTTTTTATTGGGATGTTCCTGAAATTCTGTCCCTTAAGTTAAAATTAATAGGTAATATAAATATTTTGTATGAAAAACAAATAACTGAATTTATTTCTTTTAAAGCATCTATTACGTTTTGATTTTTTTCCAAGTCAATATCACATGCAAAATATAAATAAGCAAATCAATGTGGATAAAGATGAAGAACCATGATCTGCCATCTTGAAACATGCCATGCATCCTAAAGTCTTTCCTATCCCTCCTCTGTACCTTTACCCCAAAATGTTGTTGTTCCTCAATAACAGTAGAAGAAAAACATTAGCAGTTATAATGCTCCATGTTTACAGCTACAATATCAATCACACTTTCTAATTTATGATTATCAAATATAAAAGAGTTAGCCTGCCCAAAGGAAAGTGGGGAGTTGCCAATTCTAGATCTTACCAAATGCAATCGGGGATCCAGGAAGGACATTTTATTTCAAGGTTTAAAGAGAAATGGACTGCAGACAAACAGTTGGTAGTTTTGTAGTATAAAATTGCACAGAGAACAAACAACACAAAGTTATGGAAAAGTGCATGCATTGGTGGTTTCAACAAAGAAGTAATATATTAGCTAAAGTTTATTTTCTTTTTTTGTTTTATTGTTTAAGTGTTTTGAATTGTGTTTTGAACTTTGGGGGACTGGGAAGCAAGTCCCATTTTGATTAATTCTTAAGAAATTTGCCTAGGATTTCCATGTTTACTTTTAAATGTGCATGTCTTATCTTTTCTTAACAGTCAAAGTTATATAACTGTATGTGCCAACCCTGCATATAGTCAAATCCTCGATTTAGTAATTCTTAAACCTTTTTCAATAATCCTAACAAATATTATTTGACAATTACAGCATGAAAATAAATGATGCACTTGTCCCGAATATTTAATTGTCTTTTATACTCCACTAATCCCCCAGTAAATAAAATAATGTTCAAAGATTCCAAAATTTTGTTAAATCTCAAAATCTCCCAAGATTCTGTTTGAAAACACCAAATCTTATACAAATACATTAAAAACTGACAGACATCTTGGTGCATTTCATATTTCAGATTATTTATGTCATTGCAGAGTATTTATAATATCCAAAGTCTGGAAAAGAATAGCCATAAATAGATCAATTCAATAGCTATTGGAAGAAGGCTCTGTGTCTGTCCCTGTGTTTTGTTTTTTAGCAAAATGTTTTCTTGCCATCAGACAAAAAGGCCTTTTTCATACTATACAAATTATATTATTAAAATCGTAAAACAATAAATCAGCAGGAGGCTTCAGAATCTAAGGGAAAACATATCCTTTCCTCCCATTTTTGTAGCAAGTATTGAAACACCCTTAAAAATTATACTCTTTGACCAAGAGAAATGCTTACATTTCACATTTCTGGCTCATAGTCTAGATATAAGAAACAATTTCTTTAGATGTATAGCTTTCATTTGTCTTTCTAAATCATTTAAGTTGCTCATATTAAAGGAAGCAATGATAAGACTATTCTAGGCAGAATAATTCTGATAAAACCACACACTTTACATAAATGGCACACTTTTGGATAAAGCAGAAAATATATTTTTTGAAAAAAAAATCTACCAATGATTTCTATTTGTTCCAGGAAATTTCAATTTTAAACCTGCAAAACATGGTCTTTTTAAAAAAAGATTATAATGTATCTCATTATATAACCCAAAGTGCCTATACAATTAAACATTTAATTTAAATTACTACATTTCTCCCACAAAATAACTTTCTGGGAGGACTATCAAAAGAAAGAACAAAACTCTGCACAGTTGAGCTTAGAAAAGACATTTGAGAAGGATGGGACATATAGAAAAATATAAAAAAGATTTATATTAATAAATATAAACCAGATGCTTTAGATGGCTAAATATGATTTTTCATGCGAAGGTAATCATAGCCAATTAACTGTGGATGTGTATTTTTACTGGGGGAGATGGGAATAAAACATTGTATGCATAATGAGCTCAGATACAATAGTTAGTCAGACAAGTAGACATGCTCATCACCATAAAGACGGAAAGGACAATCCTTTTTGGAGTATTCATAATACCCCCATACCAGTATTGTATTGTATTGACCATGTCAGGCAGGGGGAAAAAGGAAGGAGCAGCAACCAGTTAGTCAAAAGTGTGAAATAACTAGAGTTTGAGTAATGGCTCCAGCATTTCTCAAACATAATAATAATAAGTCAAACAGGATATTCTGCATTTAAAGACACATCAAAATGAAAAGACCACTAAAGTGTCCAATTAAAACCTAATGAGAGCAGTTTAAAAAATGAATATAATTCAAATTGTTTAAACTGGATTTCCAGCTTATAAATATGCACTCTGTGTATAGTTACATTTATTTTTACATATGTCAGATTTTTAAAATATTTACTAAACTTATTAGATATGGACATATGCATGTTAGAACTTTTGGAAAAGCTAAAGGAGGGCTAATAGTATGTAATCCACACACTTGAAAATAATTTCTTTTAATTGACTGAATATTTAATTTGAAGGTTTAATATTCTTCCTTCAGAAATGTTTTAAAAGAAATATATTTTAAAAACAAAGTCAATTATTTTAAATCACCAAATTCCAGTAGCCATAATTCTTGTGCAGTAGAGACATAAAAACTAAAAAGAGTGCATTTTGGTCCTTTGGAAGGCTTCCTACAGGAATAATAGTTGATAATTGCATTGCTATTCTGTGAAACAAAAACTCAGATCAAATGGTAAATATAAGATGATCGAACTCCTACACTAAATAATGAGATCAAGGAAGTAGTAGAGCATCTTAAAGTAAGTAAATTAAACGGATGGTAGAAGAAAGAAGGGAAAAGGAAGTTAGCATTAACATGAAATTATATATAAGTTCACCTGCTGTTTTCATGGTCAAAATATGGAGAGGAGTGGCTGCAACAGAAGAGATAATTTAGCAAAACAAAACAAAAAAGAATGAATGAACAAATGAAATAAAATTAGTCAGAAAATATACCTATCTACAAATGGAGAAGATGAAAACGTTAGACATACAGTATGAAGAGCATATGCAGTAGTTAAAATGGAAGATACATTCCCTTGTAACGTCTTTTAAATGGTAGTCTTGCCCTAAAATCATCTAAAAGCACTTTCGTATGTGGAACATTTCCTATGAATGTTCTAGGAAGTCAACAGGTGTCAAGAATCTGCTTACTAGCCATACAGGTAGTCCTTGACTTACAACAGTTCATTTAGTGACCGTCAAAGTTAAAAAAAGTGACTTGTGACCACTTTTCACACAACCATTGCAGCATCTCCATGGTAATGTGATCAAAATTCAAATGCTTGGCAATTGACTTGTATTTATGACAGTTGCAGTGTCCTGGGGTCATGTGATCCCCTTTTGCAACCTTCTGATGAGCAAAGTCAATGGGGAAGCCAGATTCATTTAATAACTGTGTTACTAACTTAACATCTCCAGTGATTCACTTAACAACTGTGGCAAGCAAGGCTGTAAAATGGGACAAAACTCACTTAACAAATGTCTCACTTAGCAACAGAAATTTTGGGCTCAATTGTGGTCATAAGTCCAGGACTACGTGTATTTGTTGTGGACATGTTTCAGTCCACTTTGCTGTCATGCATGCATGCATGTATGTATGTATGTATAGTTATAGAGCTTTTATGATATCACCATTATACAGCTGAACAATAACCATTTGCATCCATATGATAAGCCAACAATGTTTTAATTAAGCATGACGTGTCTTACTAAATTGTTCTGGATTTAAAAAAATATATATAAAAAAGAACAAAGCGCAACTTTGCAGCAGCAAATTGCAAACCTTAACAGTGATTGCACAGATAACTTATAACACAACTCTATCTGTGTCTGCTAAAAATTCAAAGTTTGATTAAGTTTAATTAATTAATTAATTAAGTTCAATCAAAGCTACCTCTAGGTAACTATATATGCTTGCAGCTTCTCGACTTATGTTAGTGGATATTAGTGAAAGTGGATTTAAAAAAAATACCTTCAATCTTACATCCTTTTTTAAAAAAAAAATTCAAAAATCTGCTCACTAGTATTATTTAATTGCACATATCAGTTCCTTTTCAGGTTATGATAATCTGAATAATAATCTGAAAAAATATCTTTTTTCTCCATGAATTTTTAGCTCAAATGCTGTCACTATTTCCCTGACCATTTTCATTCTAGGTTTATTGCAACATATGATTTTCCTGTTTGTAGAAAAGAGGAACAAAATTTTCTTTTCTTTTTCCCATGGTGCAGATCTAAAACTAACAAACATGTCATATGTACTTTGTTTGCCTTTTTGACAAGACTAACTTTAAAAAAAAGTTTCAGAAACTTTATAAATATATTATCACTTTGTAAATTTATTTGATTTAATATTTTTTATAAAGTCTGGTTTCTAGCTGCTAGGTCCTGTTATTTATCAATCTCTGTGAAGATACTATATTAGGTGAAAGCAAGAAATATCATTTACCTTGTTAGCAATGATCCAATATCCTTTTTGGAAGACAGGCAGCTAAGAATAACAACTCTAATTATTTGTCAATTTTAAGTACTGGTCCCTCCATATACCTCCCACCAAAAAAAAAAAGAAGAAGAAGAAAGAAAGAAAGAAAAACAACTAATCAAAATTAGAAAATTCTCTAAGAAAGTAATTTGTGGGCTAATTTTTCTACAACTAAAATATATTCAAAAAAGTATACACTGTTTGAAATTTACTATTATAATAACTGTTATAGATCCGTATGTGTATGTTGTCTATGTTGTTACAAAATTGAATTAGGATCTCTCAGCCCAGAATCCTCTTGCAAGAAAGAACTGACCAGGAATATCTGTATAATAGACTGTGCATATATTTTCATGTATATGGACAGATTGCATGGACAAAGCCCAGGCATAAACAGCTTGTTATAAACTATAGATTACAATTCCAAAAAGCGGAAGGCAATACTGTAGAAGCAATCCCAGTCTATCTATAATATACTAATTGTATACATTTTAATGATGAATCTTAATATATGTGAATATAAGACTTCTTTGATTCAGTATTTTTCTAAATATAAAGTATACACGTGAATGCTGCTTAAATACTTAGAAAATGTTCTCCCATAGAAGTAACTAACTTAAGACAGCACTGAATTTTTAATTGAATACATAAATCAGTTGAATACATTGAATTTATATTCATATTTCCTATTCCATATCCTTCAAAATATTTTCTATACATCTTTTCCGGTATGTTAACAATAAATATGCATAGAAAAAACTGGCTAGTAGAAAGGCTGGCTGCTGTCATGCTGCTCTAAGAGAAAACCAAGGAACCATTCACATTCAGCATAGTATGTCAGTTAATGCTTTTGCCCCTAAGCTTTGCTGTCAGTCATTTCAAAGCAGGCATTTATCTAAACTGATTATAAGGGTGCAGCTGCTAACAAAATGTTCAAGACATCAACCTGGAATTGGTAACATAAACAATGTAAATGATTTTTTCCCCCAAATGGTTGCAATGTTTAGGTGAATCTGAAGATTTCTTACAAGTTTGTTTAAAACGGCATGAGGATATTTGCTTCTCATAATCCCTCACCTCCAATATTTGGTGAAAACTTATCATTAAATTAAATGTTTTATCACACACTATTCATGAAAATGTTTTTGATTTTGATTTTTAAAAACTTCAGCTTAAAATATATCTTTTAACTTTTTTTGTGTTCAAACTTCGTTCTAAAAGTTGGCATTGTGATACTTATACTAAAACTCAATAAGAACGGGTTTCATTTTCACTTCAGTAGAGAGCAGTTTCACCTCCACACAGATATAGGTTATAAAGTTACTATGGTATATCAGCTGAAGTGAAAAAAGTTGGTTTGGTTTCAAGAACTTTAAATAGCAGCTGAATTAGAACCATACATTTTTAACTTTATCCTTTTGGTTCCTATTCACCTTGCTTCACTGACCCCTCACCTTATCATTAAACCTGTCCATGTCTACACAATGCTACTATGCACAATAAGGGTCCTATGGATGAAGCTAATTGGTATAACTTTCCTGTCAAATAAAAGCTTATATCTGAAACGTTTATCACATGTAGGATGGTTCTAGATATTCAGAGGATGGAACCTGTGTCATACAAGTTCACTGAGTTTAGTTCATTGTTTTTTTGCATGCAGATGTCTTAAAGCAGGGGTCTCCAACCTTTCTGGCTTTGCGGACTGGCGAGTTGTGGAGAGGGAATGGTTCCACGGAAGCAGTGGGCATGCACGCTCATGCGCGCAGCTCCATTTGAGCAAGAGGTGGGTGGGTGCTCCCCCTGCTCACACAAATGGAGCTTTGCGTGGAACCGTGAGTGCCTGCTGCCTGCGTAAATGAAGCTTTCCATGCAACTGCAAATGCCCGCCACTTGCACAAATGGAGCTGCATGGACTTGCACACCACTTGCACAGTTCCAAACAAGCTGAGGGCCAGTACCAGGGGTTGAGGGCCAGTACCAGGGGTTGAGAACCCCTGTCTTAAAGGATTGTCTCATGGTACTTTCTATGTTGAAATTTAAATTTAAAAATTGATCTGATCAAACCTGGAAGAATAATTAATACCATATCCACAAGTATTACAGCAAAAGAGCCAGAAACTGGATACCATTTATTAGCTAGCATAAAACTGTACCATTCCTATTGACAATTTAACTCCAAATATTTTCATTATCTAATATTCTATAAATTGTGAAACATAATCTGCCACAATAACAATACCACGTAATTTCAGAAATAAAAATATTTAGAAGTTTGATGTCTGCCTTATTATATATTCAAATTAATGATTTAAATACATTTCAAATAGGTTTAAATGGGATGATCATAAGAAATAATGTTTTGTAGCCATAAAGCCATTACGATAATCAAGAAAGGCTTTTCAACATTTTTAATGAAGATGTCATGACAAATATGATTGAAATTCAAAGTATGGTTGAAGATTAAGATTATTATTTTTCATTAATGAAATAAATTAATAAAAAATACATCCAAAGAAAAAATTAGTACAGATTACTTACCCAGAATGAATAGGGCTAGCAGAAAGAGTTATGTTGTCCAGATTATCAGGACTCCAACTTAAACGATATGAATTTCTTTCACCTTCTTTAGTTAATGCAGCTATCTGGAAGAGAAGAGAAATATGTTTTCTTTTTTTCTTTGCATTGTCTCTAATCAACTCATTAAAATGTTTCTACATTTGGATAAAATATATATTATTTTAAATTATTAGAACTCATGAGATAAGAGTATTAGAAAAAAAATAATTGTATTGAGTGATTACAATAACCTTAGGGTTACAATACAATACCCTTCATGACTATTTAGAAGGAACCAAATGTAGCTTAGTCCTAGATAAATAAATACAAGACTGAAGCCTTAAATCTTCAGAAAAGTCCACTTTTAGATTCTCTTGATAAAATATTTTTAGAAGTATCAATTTGAATGTAAAGTTGTTTTTAATATTCTAGTATTCTATTATTTCCTCTCTAATCTTATTTTAATACTCCTTTTCAAATCCCTTTCTGCAGAGCAAGGATTATTATAAAGCTATATATTGATTAGATCTGCAAGATAATCTGAGACATTTTACCTGGTGACTTGGGATAATGATGGTGTCATCGATCATAGTGCTGTCCCTCAAGTACGAGGTATGGCTCAGTGTACGGGACCTGTCTGAACTGAAGGATCGCAGGCTGGTAGATTGATATTTGGGCAACATTTTCAGCAGTTGTGATGATGTGGTGTAGATAGGATTATGAGCAAAAGCACAGGGGTGAAAAAAGCATGCTATTAGCAAATAGTGTAACTTCCAGGGGAAATTATTTTAATATACCCTCCATTATTCCTTGGAGTTCGTAATGCTTCTGGGTTTTCCGTTCCAGTGCACATGAAGAGAATTACAACATGTTCAATTTTCTGCTTACGAATACTTCATGCATGCTGTGTGACTAATCAGTCTTACATGTTCTATTTTTTTCTGATAGAAAAATCCATTATTTGTCTTTCAAAATGTGAGGGAATTTTTCTAGAAGAAAAGCAGACAGAGTCCCCTGGAAGGTACATAGATAATGGCCAGCCAACTGCTGTTATTAGTGCAAGATTCTTCTTTTATATGCCAACAGCATTTAAAAGTTTGCAACCACAACCACTACTTATTTTGCGCTCACACAGACTAAACTATAGAAAACCATTTGCTGAAGCAATGAGAGATGCAAAGCAAAAAAAAAGTGACTTACATACAACTAAAGTCTGAGCCTAATTTACCCAGGTTTTGTCAAAACCAAGCTACAAATATATTAAGCCCTCTATGATTTCCACATAATTATAGAATATATATTTCAGATATTGATTTTGACATTTATGACATTGGAGTAATTGCCAAATGATAATTCTCATTTTTCTAATTCCCTGGAATCATTGCAAACTTAAGGTTTCAAATACTGATAAGCATTAAAATATTACCTAAGCACACAATTTACTACTTCATCATGCTGAACTATACAGATTCTTCAGGGCTACATGCAGAGCAAAATATTGCATAAATTGTAGAAAATACGTATAATGCTTCTATTTTCAAATTTCTTATACTGCATCAATTGGCCAAATCTGCAGCCAGTAATATGTATGATCATTCTTCTCATTTTGATTAAATAAAACTAGAAAGAATTATATTTTAAGAAGTGGATTGATTTCAGAGACAACAGAACACAATTCATGTTCATGAAACCAAGTTTTCTTTTTTCTTTCCTTATCTCTCACTTCAGCATATTGGACAGCATATGGGAAACTGCTGCTAACATAAATCACATTTTTCTCTTATGTAATAAAGCCAGCTAAATAAGTTTAGAATGGCAAGTTTAATAACAATCTGACTACTGCCAATGCGAAGTGTAATTATTCTCTTGTATTCATTATTTTTTCTCTGACATATTATTTTGTAAGAAAAGGATATTAAACAGGAGTAATAGTGTGGCTTATTACTGTGGCTAATTCCAGTCAGAAATCGTAGGGAGAAAGGATTATTTTCTTCTGTCCCATGCTATGATCCTAATACAGTTAGAGTCCCCATGACTCTCTGCTGTTCTTTAAAATAAAAAATATGAACCATATCTGATCATTGTCCCTAAATGTATAAAACCTGGGTAGTTAAATTGCCTGTGATAACATTACTCTTTAAATAAGCAAATTCTGCCCATTTTTAAACTTCTCTAAATACTAGAAGCAGTGACATAAATGGTTGGCAAAAGATTATCTAATCCATTACTTCCCTGTTAATAATGTGTCCCAATAAGTAACAAGCATTCACACATAAGGACTTTATAAAACTAAAATTATGAGTTTTGGGGACTAATTTGACTAATTCTAGTGGTAGTAAAACAAAGCTCATAGTATTTGTTTGATACATATTATAATAAGGGAAATGTAATTAAATATAGGATTCTTAGTACAAAGATAGTAGAAATTTGTGATGAATCTGGAAAAAAAAGAAAGTGCCTTGTACAAAATCAAGAATGCACTAATTGTCATACTTAAGATAAATTTGATCTGACCGAAAAACCTTCATTCTATTATTTTATCTGTTTCAAAACCCACTACTACTTTATCAATATTTTTCTTCTTTACAACCCATGGATTTTCCAGCTTTGAAGCAGCACAAAATAAGAACATAATTTATTCCTGCACTGACACAAGGACTTTTTTTTCCTGCAGTCATCAATGTTTTCCCAAAGAATTCATTCCTAGTACATTGTACACAGAGCAATTTATTCTATTATTGTCTTATCTATTTCTGATGTACTTCATTTAGTTAAGAAAAGTAAAAATAACTATATCGGAACAGAAAATGGCCAGAAAGAGCAGTATCATAGTATAGTACCCATCACTTCCCCCCATAAGAAGTAATTTAGCTAATAGTAATAAGCATTCGCATTGTGGCATTTTCTAAAGCTAATTTTTAATTAGCACTTTTCTAGATGTCATTATGGAGTGTGATAAAACTTTGGTTCAGCTAATTACTAACTGTAGTCAGAACAGATTTTAGTTGTCCTGTAAACTTCACAAATTCTAAAAAGCTTTTCCTTGGCAAGCTTGCAAAATGGAATTGGGGAAAAAAAAGATGGATGCCTTAAAGGAGAACAGAAAGCATTGCTTCTAGGCCTCATAATACCTACCTGGGCATAGTACTATTGAAAGCATAAAAAGGAAGGAAAACAGAAAAAAAAACATGGAACACTTTTAAAGGTCCTCTGAGATTCTAATGAATAAAATGAAACAGTTCTTGAAATGTGGTTGTGTAGATCAGGGGTGTCAAACTCAAGACCCGGGGGCCAGATCCAGCCCACCGGCCCACCCTGAAAGCAGTAAAGAACTGGCCCACGGTGCTTCTGCCAGCAAAAACGGGGTTTGGGAGGACCACGCTCAGCTCTCCCAAGCTCCATTTTCACTGGGAGAGGGTTGCAGGAGGCCGTCACAGCTGAAAATGGAGCTCAGGAGCCTGTTTTTGGCAGAGCACTCAGGCCTACAGGCACCCCCAACACAAGTGACACTGAGCTGGCCACATGCACTCTAGCCACTCCCACCCCATCCCCCCAAGGTCAAACACAACCCTGATGAAATAAGAGTTTGACAACCCTGATGTAGATGGATGGTAAGTATGAAATATCCCATAGCAGAAATCAAGTAGCATTGAGAACAAGCTTTGTTTTCTGTAATAATGATCCATTTTTTAAAGCAAAGTCATTTGTCATGTAGAGGCTACATATCTACTTTCTATTAAAACTTTTTGGTCTGTAACCTTCAATTGCATCAAACAATGCATTATAGGGAACAATTTTTAAATCTCTAATGTGTAACTTAAAGAATGTATCTAAAATCTGGGGCCCATTACACTTGTAGGATTGAAATTTGAGGAGGTCTTGAGGCTTTCTAAGCTTGGTTGTTTTCTTGCAGGTGGTTCATTACCAAACTAGGTAACATCATCCTTAGAGAGTGCAGTTTGCCCTCATTTTATATTCTAGTGGCTCGAGTCATTAGAATATAAAATGAGAGCAAACCTCTCTCTGTATTAGCATTGATAATGTAGTTTGGTAATGAACTGTCTGTAAAAAAGCCAATGAAGCTCAGAGTATCATCAAGGACCCCTTATTTCAATCCTGAGCTACAATTATTCTCTGTTAGATTGAAATTTGGAAAATGACTATCATAGCCACATAATCATCATTTTCCATAGTCCCTGGCAACTTCCCACAAAGAAAGTCAATGGGGAAGCTGGCAGGAAATCAGAAGTTGCCACAGATTCCACTGGTTGTTTGTTTTTTATCTATCTGTTGTCACTTAGGTAACTTTAGGTAAGGAAGTATTTCTGAAACAATGATCCAATGGGTCATAGATTGTCTAGGACTAATATAAAATTGGGGGAAGCCAATCTTGGCTGGAAATTAAAAGATTGTATATTGTATTATATATAGGAGCCTGTGAAAGTGCTTAGATAAATATATTTGGGCTGTACAAAACATTTGAACAAGATCCTTCACAATATGCAGTAGCATAAACAAATTTAGAATGGTTAAACTAGCTGCATCTTTTATAAAACTCACAAGGCTGTTTTGTATATTGCCTGTCTCCACACAATCACTGTGTTTCACTGGGAAGCTGATTTTAACTAATACGCCTAAAAAGTATTTAAAATAGTTGTCCTAAGTAGTTGTTTTTTTTCTACAGTCTTCTCCAACCTGGAGCATCTTTTAAATACCTGTGCCATGATTTGCTTTGATGTAATTTTGTTCCTTGAGTGAAGGAAAGTTGACAAGATGAAATTTTATCATTCATGTTATTCTCATCTTTTTTTTTTTACAATACTAGGTAGATGTTATACATTTAATCCAACAGAACCTATTAGAACTTATTAAACATATAATTATTATAAATGCTTTTCCATTTGCACAATCGCATCTTCATTTATGAGCCTGTTTTTATTTATACAACGAAGTCAATGTTGTACTTTCATTTTTAATAATAAAGGATGAAATTTTATTTTAAAATCCTCTGTTCTGAATATTTTTGATAATCTGCATTAAGTCTAAATTCTTAAATTAAGGAATCTACTGACACATAAAGAAGAATAGTCTGTTTTTATACTGTGTCATTATAGAATTCTGAAATTAAAATCCCTATACCACTTTAAGAGATCTGTATTTAATTATGTGTTTCTAATGCAAAAGACAAATACATTTTTTGAACTTACATTGCACATTGTACTTACATTACACATTACACATTGTACTTACATTACACATTACACACTGTTTCTTTTGTTCTATGGTGAAAAATGCTCTTTTATAACCCAATACCTAAAAAGCAGAGCTCTCAGAAACTTATAAAAGAACAAATAGACTTTTACAATTGTTACTGCTAACATCTTTTCCAGCAGAGTTTATTTTTCTTCTTAATGAAGCATATTTAGTTTAAGTATCTCCTGAATATTTTTTCCTCGTGCCTTTTAAGACATAAAACGGATCTATTTCATCCCTAATAGTCATCTGCATTTTGAGCGGCTACTCAGAAAAAATAATACAGATAATTGCAGTAGGAAAATTCTTGTATTGTTCATAAAGTGGTACCTGTCAGAGTGGCCTCCTTCCAGGCTGTATCTCAGATAGTTCATGCCATCTAAGAATTGGCTACTAGGTAAGGAATCATCGCCTAGTTCCTTCAGATCTTCAGGTCTCAGATATTCTCCCCCATCTCCTGTCATTGTATCATCACCTTCATTCAATACACAAATTCCCAAAATCAGTCATCAATAGAATTCTTTTAGCGTTTGAATAAGACACATATAAAACAGACATGGTTACTGTCACTCTTGAAACACAGCAAGCACAAAGAGTTAATATATCTGAAGGAAACACTAGTCAGTTTCACAGGATTAAATTAATATAAGCTCTCTAAAAATCACATATAATCATTTGTCTTGTGCCAGGGTGAATAGTATTAGTAGAACTAATTTCATGAGTTTTACTTCATTTCTTCAATTCAGTGGGATTCTGGAAGAATCTCTGAATATTTTCAATATAAGAAAAGGGATGTTTTGTCTCTATAAATAAAAAATGCTAGGACAATAATGTCTGAAATATGGCATACAGTGTTATAATACCATATCTCAATCATTATTATATCATTTTTTTATCTTCCTGGTAGAACTCTCTGCCTTGGCTCATTCTCTGAAAATCTGTTGTTTTAGGAAGAAATTTGTTGTCCAGGAGATGTAAATCTTAACAGTTGTTTTATTAGTTACAACCATTATCTGACTGAACTATTTAAGTCTTTTTTATAATTCTTAATCAATGCTTGTTTTATATTATTTTATCTATATGTATAAGAATTTCAAGAGTAATGTAGGATTGCAGAATGGACAGATATGAACATTCTAGCCAAATAACATTTATATCAGAAATGTAGACTGATTCTAAGCAAAATTAATTCAGGCTATAGATGAGTCCATACAGACCAATGTTTGTTTGTTTGTTTATTGATAGGTTGATTTCAAGTTATATAGCTATCCATCTCATTTTGAGAACTCTGAGCAGCTAACAGCTAAAAACAATGTAATAAATGCCACAATAATAAACCCATAATTGGCTTTGTATTATCTGTTTTAATAGTGGTTATCTAAGATCACAGGCAGTCTTTCCCATGACTTGCTATCTAATTATTTGAATTCAAATGTCAGATACTAATCCTGGAATTATGAAGAAGCACCATGTGTATAACTGCACTGTGGTCTATCCCAGAGAAAAATAGCCTGGGTTCTGTGAAATATTTTTGCATTTCTTAGCCTTGTAACAGATATATACTATATGCATTTTCTGGGAAATTAAAATAGTCTCACTGACAACTCATCAGTATTCCTGGTTTGATGTGATAATCATATTATCTTCTTGCCCATCAAGTAACTAGTATTAATTAACAGCTAAGTAGGGCATTATCTTAAAGACAGTGAAGAGATTTCTATATTGGAAACATTACAGAAAGTAGCAGCTCTGGATACTAAAATATTGGTATCTACTTTCACTCTTTTTACAGTGTTGTTCTTCACTTTGTAACCATAGTTACCACTCAGCTCAAAGTTTTGAAAAATATTACCCTGCTGCTTTAAAGAGTAATGTTGTCTGGCTAAAGACTCAAAGAATTAGGAGTTAAGTAATTGCAGATGTACATCATATCTTGTTAGTCACGTATAACTCTGAAAGCACATCAGGAAGCTAGGAACATAAAAGCACGAACATCTGCTTTTACTTCATGATTAGAAGTGAGGCTGTCAAAGGCCACAGCCTACAAATGTCCACATGGATCTTTTGAAAAGCAATAAATTTAGGAATTGTCTATATTAAATAAATGCATAGCATATTCTAATATTTTGCATGTGATAACCTAGACATTTTAAACTATTTTTCTGAAAATCTCAATAGTGTAAATAGTTACCTTTAGCTTTAATGCTAAATCTATCAAATAAAGAGTCTTCAATAGTGGTGAATATCTGTAGATCGGATTTAGGATGAGGGTGAAGGTTCATTTTCCAAGCTTGTGGGTTGTTTATGAACGTTTCATTACCAGACTAAGTAACATCTTTAGTGGAGTATAAGGGATGTCAGTGTTCTTCTATTTATTAGGGTTTCAGGTGTGGATGGGTCAACTGAGGGTCTTGTGATGGGTTAGTTGTGAGTCATCAGTGAGAGTCTTGTGGTGGGGAAGTTACATCAGGTCAGGGTCACTGGGAGGTGAACTGTTGGTGGGAGGTTGCTTGGATTGGTTGAAGGTCGATGTGTCTCTGGTTAGCTGTGTGGTTGATTTGGATTCAGAAGGGTTCGTAGGATTGTTTATAGGTCAATGTGTCTGTTGACGGAATTGCTTGTGGAGTGCCAAGCTTTGGTGAACTCCCAAGCATGGCAGGTGGTAGCGTGGCCGATGATTTTGTGTTGCTCCAATTGAACTGGTGTTGTTTGGTGTCAGTGTGGGTATAGAGATTAAGGATTTGAGATCATGCCATTTGACTGCCAACCGGTGTACATGGATCCTGCTTTTTAACTGATGTGATGTTTGTCCCATGCAGAATTGGTTGCAATGGTTACAGTTGATTTTGTAGATTACCTTGTTTCTTTCATCCTTCTGTACCTTGTCTTCGGTTCTGGATAATGCCTGCCGGAGTGTGGCTGTGGGTTTGTGGGCTATTCCTATTACTAGGTGTTGGGAGAATTCTGGCTATCATTTCCAACACTCCTTTTGTGTATGGTACGGTTAGTTTTTGTCTGGTGGATATGGCTGTGGGGGTGTGTTGTGGTTTGGGTGTAACCTCCCCATCACAAGACCCTCACTTGACACACCCACACCTGAAGCCCTTACAAACAGAAGACACTGACACTGACATACACTAAACTCTGATGTTACCTAGCCTGGTAATGAAACATTTGGAAACCAACCAACAAGCTCAGAGGATGAACATTCACCCTCAAATTAAGAGTCTCCAGGAGTTACACAATCCTAATACTGCATTAAATTCCTCCATTTTTTCTGTCCTTTCAACTGTCTACCACAGAACTGGACAATCTTTGATTTTTTTGTGCATGAGTATATGATGTACATCAAAAGAGGGTGACTACTGGTGGATATTACTCTCTCTGTTCCTTACTTTTAGCATTATGGATAATGCTAAAAGCTGTCATTATGGATTCATAATGACAGCTTAAGGGGTTTAAGATGTATAACATGTTTACAATAAATAAAAAAAATAAATGTTTTGGCCATGTATAAACATACGTTCAATCATTAAATCCACCAAGTATGTTGAAGAAATTATATATATAAAGCTGTGTTTTGCATATTACACAGTAGCATATGTGCTATGGATTGCAGAACTGTGTAAAGCATAGCAACTAAGTTGGGGAAATTTCCTACTTCAAATGTGACAATATTCATTAAGTCACATTTCTTCTTAATGACAGGCTTGTCTTATAACTTCATCCTTCTATATTAATCAAATTAATAATGCTGAACGGCTTAGAAAATACTGATATATAAGAAATGTTACAGTGTCTCATTTTGTTTTAAATTAATAACATGAAATTATAGGATTATTAAACTTTTAATTAACATTGTAAGACATTCCCAAAATGATAACTCAAATTCATATTAGTAATATTTTATGCTCTTTTTCTCCATTTGGAGAACAGAGAGTGGGACAAACTATAAACATGCACAGATGCACAATCAAATTTAATGTCTAAATGTTAGGTGCTCAAATGTATTTTTAAACAAGGAAATCATTTAAGCTAGATTAAAAATATTTTTTTGTTCTCCAACGGTTGTTTCCACAGTACCTGCGTCACTAAAGGCTTCCTCGTCAGTGGAATGGTCATAATCAGAATGTTTTAAAGCTGCATAATACATACATTAATTTTAGGGGAAATTGTTTACAAAGGAACGTATAAGGAACAAAGTTACATTATAGGTAATCCTCGTTTAGTCACCACAATTGCTTCCAGTGACTCCGTCATTAAGCAAAGCAATTGTTAAATGAAATTACTTCTCCACACTATACTTATGATTTTATTTCCGCAATCAAAAGCCTTCAGTGTGAAATTGTCAGATCTTGTCAGTTTTAGGCAGCAGCTGCAAGCAGAAGTTTCTAGCCAACCAATTAAGGTCATTGAAGTGAGTTTGTTACTTGCAGCTAGCACATTGAGGGATGTGCTACACTGCTGAGAAAAGCAGCTCTGGAACAGGATACGGCAACACATCAGGGACAGGACAACACTGTGATACAATACTAGCTCTAACGGTGAACACATGGCTGAAAAACAGACACCGTGAAGGTCTTAAATACAGGCATTGTTCACAAAGTTACATTGTCATTACTTTTATAATTTCAAACAGTCATGTTTGAGACAGTTGCTAAATGAGGATGACCTGTAATATGCTTCATTTGAAAATCATGTCATACATAAGCTATATGATCCATTTTGAGAACACATCAAGGAACAACAATGTGTGTATGCTTGCAGGTAGTTTACACTAAGGAAAATGGAATTGGGATAACTGATTTCCCCATAATTGATCATTGTTAGTAGATCTAAATCAGTATTGTTTTCCTTCCCCAATTTTGCATGCCATAGCCCAGGGATATCTGAAGCAATAGTAATTGGCTTCCAAATGGCAACAAAACATTTTGTAAACACAGAAATGTGGCAGTTTAGTTTGCCTACTTGTGCTGGCCACTTTAAAGCCAATTATTGTCACTATGGGTGCTACTATTCAAAATGTCACAAATATTTTACTTAATCAGAAACATGTCCACAGCTGAATATATATATATTAGTAAGGTTGGTACATATTTCAATTTATATTTCTATTTTCAGTAAGACATAAGTACTTTTAACTTTTCTACAACTTTAGCAACTATCCATGATGAAAACAATAAATATGCTTTATAAATACATACATTAACAAACCAAGTGGTTCATAATGATCTCACCTTCCTCATCAGAAACATCCAAAATTTCAGTCATAGTCTCAGGTACGTTGAGCTTGTGCTTTTCGGTAACAGTCTGTAATAAGAAATAAAAGGGTATTTGTTTCTCTCTATGTCTGTCTAAATGATTACAGAAAGGAAGATTGTGTTTAAATTCCACTCTTTTTTTAAAAAAAAAGTATTAATTGATGGGATGCCAAATTTTCAGATATTCAGCTGCCTATGCATAAACTCACACCAAAAAGATATTCAAGTTGGCAGTAAACTTGTTCAGATATGACATTTTCATGTCAACAGTAAATTCTTTTCCTAAACAGCAACTCTTTGGACTTCATCTTAAGAATTGTTTAAAAAAATTTTTTTTTTAAAGTTACACAGCAAGATATTTTTATAAAAATTATATATATATAATATATATATTTTACAACCAATCAGGCCATGCCTCTACCGACAGTTAAAAGGAAGAAAACAGCTGCTAGCTCACATTGATCGCAAGAGAGC
>JANHFL010002759.1:112300-122808 GCA_032468155.1 Oxyrhabdium leporinum | reverse complement strand
ATCCTGAGCGGCTACTTAATTCCTCCATGTTTCCCCCTCCACCTGTCCGGTTTTCCTTTCCCCCTTTGTTGAAGCCGCCCAAAAGAATTCTAGAAGAGATGGGCTTTCTGGTCTCCTGCAGCAACGCTCACTTTCTTATGTAACACAAAATCTGCAGTACACAGTAAAATATGTGATTTGAGCATAGGACTTGCTTATTGCTCTCCCTTTCTCCAGGTATTTTTTTTGTCTCACGCTGTACTCAAGTGTACAGAAAACAGTAAGAAAATAGTGGGTGAATAATGAAAAAGTCGGGAAATGAAGGGCAAAAAACCCATGGAGAAATCTCCTCAAACACCTCCTAGGAATTTGCCCTTGCCATCCAGATTTGAGCAGCACCATCTAGTGGTGTGTGCAGCTGTCTACAAAGTTGCACTTCTCATTAAGTAACCAGCCCCATAGAATATTAATATTTTTCCCCAATTTCTTCCCCTACAAGTTAGTAGGGAAGGCTGTGAATAATTAATGCAAGAAGTGCTTTGCAGGCAGGGGAGCACATATGAAGGGGAGCCTCTTTTTTAATCATTAAAGCAGCAACCACTTCATGAAGTGGTTGTACACGTGCACACACTAATACACAGAAACAATCAAGAACAGCTTCTAAAGCAGCCTTGCTTTACCTTGGTTACCTCTGGTTACCTTAACAATACAAACAACATGCTTTGTTTATTATATCCTCTGATGCTGTGAAGTACTTTTTTTGAAAATTGTATAGTTCTTTTTAAGAAAGCTTAATGTTACTTTGTGTTTGTTCTTGGACTTTGGGGAAGAATTGGTTCGAAGCTGACTTAGGCAACAATTTTTTGTCATTCCCCAGGAGTCCAACTTAATTACAGCTTATCTTCTTCAAGACCACTGATCTCTTCATGAAATCATATGAAACAAACTGCCAAAATAAAAGTTAAGTTCAAATGTTTTTATCTTTGCCTGATAAGGGATTTTGAAACTCAAATACGAAGAGAGTATTTTTATCTAGAAAAAAAAAAATGATAAACCAGTTTGTCATTAAAAAGGCACTGAATGACAATGGAGTTGGATGGGAATTTTTTTCCTGTTCTCACAAACATCATTTTTATTAAAAAATACCGCAGAATATCTTTGTAGCTTAAGAGATGGAAGGCAAAGTTAACCAACAGCTTGCAATATGGGGGAAGAGAATAAAGATGGATTTTTTTCAGGCCTCTGCTTGAATGCTCCAATAAATTTGGAGTTGAGAAAAGTGCTCCTCACTGTACGGCACAGAGATGCTACTGAAGGAAAGAAAGGAAAAATGCTATAAATTATTTAGCCTGGAAATTGACCAAAAAATTAGACAACAGACAGAGTTACCACAGTCCCACTGCTCCCCTCCCCAAATATTTAACCATGTCCAGATGTCTTGGTAATTGAGGTGGAGGGATTTCATCTTTTGACCAGCAATTCTGAAATAAATTATTTTTCTGCTTCAGGGAACTATTTCTGTTTCTCCCAAATGGCTGATCAGCTATGCAGCAAGGAAAAAGTGGCTCCTAGAGGTGCTAAGATATACTGAGATTTGCTAAGAAGCACAAATTGCCCATATATGTCTTAACTGCTTTGTTCCAGCCTAAGTGAGTTTCAACACTGGATTAAATTGAGTGGGAAGAATTTTGTGCTGTCTTGTTAAATTTATTTACACAAGAAATTGTCAACACTTTAAGTGTACTGAAGACTTAACCTCTGGCTTACAAATTCTATTGCTGAATGTTTAGTATAAAAGGTAATGTTCCAAAGATTAGGTCTCTAATTGTTGTACTACAGTTTTCGTCATCCCTGCCTTACTCCAATCCATAATATGTGGCATGCTGAGTACGGAATAAATTTCTTATGTTGCTTTTGGCAAGGTATGTAAGAATTTTGCTTTGCAAAATGAAACCAAATAAAAATGTAAAACATTTAACAAGCAATTTTATTATTCCATGATGGGAGAAATGTATTGATTTAATTCATGCTAATAGTACTCTTCCATCCACCTACATAAGCACTGAAAACAATTCACAGCAAGAGGACTTAAAACATACATGAAAAAGTTGAAACTTAGATATCAAATGGTACTTCACAATGCTGTATATCTTATGCCTCTCCCACCTATATTTATTAATGCAATACTCATTAATAAAAGAAACAAGTTGGACTGCTGAAAAAAGTGATAAACATTAAATTCCATATACACACACATCAGGAAGTTCTTTGCAAGCTCTTCTCCATAGCCACAATTCTGTGGCCTTGAGCTATGCTTTCCAGCAGAGTAACTAAGGTATTCCAGGTATCTGCACTATAACTCCCAGAAGCTTTAGTGAATGATGCTACAAGTTGTAGTTCAATAATACTCAAATATTCTTGCCTAAGGAATACCTATAGCAATGCTCTTGCCAAATTACATTATTTTGTTCACTTTGCCATCAACTTCCACAATTTTAAGCACAGTCTTTTTAATTCCTTTTCCCATGACCCTTTTATCTGAAAACCCCATGACAGTAGATTCAGACATCTTATACGCAAAGTCTCTGTCCTGTCACCAAAGTACAGCTCCCAATCTAGTGATGAGAAACATGTACTCTTGCCATACTCTGGAGAATTCTGATACACTTTAGTATTTAAGAAAAAAGTGTGATTTAGGTAGAATTAATCAACACAGCATAAGGCTCACACACCCCTCTCTCCTTGTGCACTTTTTCTAATGCAGACAAATAATAACAATAGATTTCATTTTGCATTATTGCAAAGCGTCAATGTAAGCTTGTGCAAAACATTCCAAAGACAGGGGGAAAAAGGCTCAGGAAAATAGGAAGCTTATTTCTCCCACCATGTAATACAAAATTGCAGTAGGGACTAAAAGAGAAAAAAAAAACCTAAACAAGCAGACAGAAAGTCCTTACTTCACCTGAACATATCTAGACATGCCAGTTAAATCCACAGGACTCAGCGGCAACAAAAGAGGCTGTATTCCAGTTGATCTAGCTTTTGTAAAGAGGGAAAAGGGCTTGCTTGTGACTGGGAATGAACTAGGCAGAAATGTGGTGTTGCTATGGAAACCATTCAACTGCCATCTTGCACTTCTTGGTATTTGTTGATAGGTTTTTAATATGGGCATCAACAACTGATTCAAAGAGAAAACCAGCATAACCATCTCTGCTACATACAAAATTAACAGGGGAAAAATAGGTATCTGAATGAGTTCATCTTAAGTTGAACCCTGAAATCTTAAACTAACCAGGAAGGTTGCCTTCAGAACAATCAGAACCAAAAGGAGGCTCCTGAACATGTGCAAAGTGCTTTTGCTATATGACTTCATATTCACAATGTAAAGAAAGGGTCCAGCATCTAGCCCTTGCCAGTTTAGCTATACAATAATCTTGTGAAATTGACTGGAAAAAAAGGAACTGGCACAAGATCAATCAATGAGCTTGTGGTTGGACAGGAATGTGAAGCTCTGTGACTTGGATCTCATCTTCTAATCAGACATTTTCACAACCATATGCTGCTGGTGGAACCACAATCAATTTCCTCACATTTTGGAGTAGGCATGGCTTCCAAGAAACCCTTTGAAGTACAACTCATCAAGATGTTCAGCTTTAAAAAGTCCCCACAAAGATCTGTTAGTCCTTAACATGAAAAGCTACACAGAACTTTCGTCAACAAACTAAATTAAATCATCCACCAATTTATGAAAACATAAATACACTGTTTAAATTAAGATTTTGATTGAAAATGGACTTCCAGGAAAGCAATGGTGAAGATAGTTTCGCTTTCAGCACAGCCAATGTCAGCCTTCCCAGGTAGATTAGATAGGAAATAAAACTAAATGAGCCAATTCTGTTTTATGGTAAGACTTCATTAACTGAATTTTGCAAGCTGATACAGGTAGTCCTTGACTTATGACCATAATTGAGCCCAAAATTTATGTTGCTAAGACAGTCGTTAAGTGAATTCTTGCCACAGTTATTAAGTGAATCATTGCAATTCTGAAGTAACACAGTTGTTAAGTGAATCTGGCTTCACTTGATTGATTTTGCTTGTCAGAAAGTGATCACATGGCCTCAGAACATCACAACCGTCACAAAAATGAACCAATTGACAAGCATTCGAATTTTGTTCACGTGGCCATGGGATGCTGCAATGGTCATGTGATAAAACAGTCATAAATCACCTTTGTCAATGCCATTGTAACTTCAAATGGTCACTAAATGAATGGTTGTAAGTCAAGGACTACTTGTAGCACATTTAGCAACTGATTGAAGTTATGACGAACCTTCCTCCCATCCCAAAGCTATTTATGGCCTGGTTTCAAAGTTATAGCTGCTGCAGCTTCCACATGGTTATATTCACAAAATTTAGGTGCATTCACCTGTATGATTGATTGTAGGGACACTGCTATATTCCCCCCCTCCCCAATGGCTCCCTGCAGGCTTTGGGGATGATGGGGGACATAGCTGCTAGGTCTCCACAAAGATATCTTTGTAGCTCTCCCGCGCTCATGTTTAGGAAGAAAAGACCACTCCACCATTTGGCTTCTCTAGGCTCCATGGCAATGTCCTAATAGGCTCCATGGCAATGTCCTAAAAATATTATAAAATGTAAAGATTTTCTTTGAAAAAATAGTTCTGCATAATACAGATCATGGACATCGCATTGTCTTCTGCAGTTAATGTGGAAATCAACATTAAAATTAACAGGGCATCCACAAGTGGGCTGAAAACAGTCTGGAGTCCATAGCAATCTGTGACTAAAGTTGAAATAATCCAGAAAGCATTCTATATAGTTTTCAGCGGAAGTTCTGTTATTAACGGCAAGGATTGGCAACCACTTGCAGGTTACCAGCAATGAAGATCAAACTGCTGAAAATCAGCAGCAATGGTCAATTTTTGGCATTACACTCCCTCTCTCCTCCCAAGAAATAAGGGTGGAAATGGAAAGACTCTTGGGAAACTCCTCCTATTCCACCATTAACCTCCTTGTCTTATTAGCTCAAAAATCACAGGGTCCAAATGTGGAGCTTTTGAACTGAATTTTGGAATGCAATATAAGCTAAAGTTATCCCCATCTATTAGTCACACTCTATACCCAATAGTGAGTTCTCAGATAGACAGTAGGCTTTTTAACATGTTTCAACCCATGACTGAAATAAAAAAATATTATTATTCAATTACGTAATTATACATGCCTCTATCAGAAGCAACTTTCAAAAATTATCCTTACACTGTAAAGTTTAAATGTCCCATAGCAAGTAGCTCTTCCCCTATTTTAGCACTACCAGTTCTTCATTCTGTATTTTTTCCAGCTCTAGTATAAGGGCAACACGTCTACCATATCCTAGATGAACCTAGCCAGAATTCATTTATTTTCTTCATTTCCTTGCTAGCCAAGGGGACTTGCATTTCTTAGGTTTATCTGTCCAGTCCCCTGCACAAATATCTGCATCCCATCTTTCAAAAGAAAGCTTAATAGATTAGTCTGTATCAGAGGTGACTTCAGGGTACAGTCAAATAAGTCAAGATGTCCACCATGATGATGCAATTGAAGCTTCACCTATTTTTATGTATATGTATGCATGTACATTTATGTTTTATGTACACTGCAAATCACACCATTATGGCTGACATATTGACTTTTCTAATCATGCACTATACTTTAAGATTTAGGATCTAGGATCAGGAACTGCTCTGCAATTTTGCCAAGTTAAAAAGAAACACCTCTTATGAGGTTGACAATAGATGAGTAGTTTCAGTCTAGAATGGTTTTCTCAAATTTCTTCAGATATGTTTGATTCCAGTAATCTCTAACTAGCATAGTCATTGACATTTTGAAGTAGAAAACAACTGGAAAAATCAGTTTGCCTAAAAGTCAATGAAATTTAAAGGACTTGTTTCAGTTATACAGTATTCAACCCAGGTACTCCATCAAAGAGACAGATATATCCCTCTAATTACAGCCCATTTTATTGGACTATCTTTACTTTTATGCTCTTTTCAAAATACAACATGCAGAATTCTAAATATGATTGCTATGTTTGTTTTTTTGAAATGTTTCTCTACTAATTCTTCATTTAACCATGTTTATATACGGCGTAACTTTTAATGCCCACAGCAACTTTTGTAACACAATTTAACCTGTATTATAAGCTGTAAACCGCCCCGAGTCTTCGGAATGGGGCGGTATATAAAATAAAAATAAAATAAAATAACCTCACCTTTTGGTCTTGCTTCACAAATTTGGAAACAATTGTGGATATTTAAAATTATGCATGAAAAGAATACTAAAGAAAAGTATTTTATTAGCAAAGTTGTATTCCTTTATTCCCACACAATGGATTTTGAACACAATACACTTTTTAGGAATAGCACTATTTTCTTCTCTTCTGAATAAAAATTTTGAGAGAATGCTTCTTCCTTTTTGTTCTCTTTCTACAGGAAAATTATATTAATTACTTGCAAAAAATCTATGAAATTTAAGTAGATTCCTCACTCTACAAAATTCTTTCCAAGTGGTGTCCAAAAGTATTTCTTATTCTTCCCAAAGAAGGCATTATTTGCAATTCATGTTTGACGAAGAATTATAAGCTAAAAGCAAATAGCAAGCTTTGTTACGTATTGTTAGAGTTCTCCAATTAGAAAAGCCATCAACAGCTAGATAACATTAGCCTGTCCTATGACATTATCTTCTGTCACTTCCAGGGGATATCTGGAAGGGAGCACATCGAACTAAGAAAGCATGAAGGAGTAGACTATCTCAGTGGTTACGGCACTAGACTAGAAAACAGAAGATTTGTGAGTACAAAGCCCACCTTAGGCATAAAAGTCAGCTGAGTAATTTTGGGCCAGTCACACTTTTTTAGCCCAACTCAATTCACATAGTTGTTGTGATGGGAAAAATATGAGGAAGAAGGAGTATTAGGTGTATTTGCCACCTTGAATTATTTATAAAAATAATAAAGCTAGGGAATTGAATGAATGAATGAACGAATGAATAACACTTTAATCTTCTTAGGAAATATTCAACAAGTTATAAGTCAATCAAATGTTTTATACGTCCATGTCCATTCCAAAAGTAATCAAATCATTTGCACGCAAGGCAAAATCAATATAAAAGTAGAAAAATGTAACTTCACAATTGAATAACCCAGAACATGAGATCAAGACAGATGTCCAAATGAGCAAGTATCGTACGTATTTCTACAGGACAAGAGGATTGATCACTAATATTTTTTTCAGATTAAGTTCAAAGTGCTGGTAAGAGATAAACAGTCTGAGGATGGGACGCCTAAAGAGCAACTTATTCCATATGAATCTGTCCATCCCCACAATTCTGAAGAAGAGGCTTTACTCTACATTTCAATAATTTCCAAAAGTGTTCGAATGCACAAGTGTTGTAAGCTTGAGAGATTGATTCACTCAATCATCAAAAAATCTATGATTCTCTTCCACAAATAGTGATAGCAGATTATAAAGAATGTGTACGGGAAGGGACGGTTTTGTCTAAAACTGAAACACGATAAGGAAATAAGAAATGCACATAGAAGTCGGACAGCCTTCCCCAAATGATCTCAATCAAAGTTATTAGGAATATAACTTACCAAACAGCTGTGAGTCACCCCAGCATTTCCAGGGGGCACTAAATTAGCAAAGAGTTTTATGCAAGGCAATGCAACTGCAGTGCTGTTCTCTTTACTGTAGCTGATATACAATGTGATGGGACTCAAGCAGACAGACAAGTCACACTTTTCTTTACACTTCACCATACAAGTAGTCCTCAACTTACTTCAAGTCTCAAAAAGTAGATTGGTTTATCTACTATTTTAAATTAAAACTACACTGAAAAAAAGTGACTTACAATGGGTACTCATGCTTACAACCATCACAGCATTCCCACAGTCATGTGGAAACCAGCATTTATTTACAATGGTGGCAGCATGTTGGGGGTCATGTGATTATCATTTGTTACCTTCACAACTGGCTTCTGACAAGCAAAATCGTTGGGGGAAGCCAGATTCATTTAATGATCATGTAATTCACTTAACTATAGTGATTTGCTTAACAACATGACAAAAATGCTCATAAAGTCAAGTGTGACTTACGGTACTTAACAACTATCTTGTTTAGCAACAGAAAGTCTGATCCCAATTGTAGTCATAAATCAAGGACTGCCTGTATTCCAATATCACTGAGGCTGTTTCCGCATCAACACTTTATTACTGATTCACCACTAATGTATGTATTTCTAGCACACACGTATAATTCATACTTAACTACAAGAAATTGCTTTGAATTATTCTGAAAAAAATCATCATTGGTGTATGTATTTCTTTTCTAGAATTCGTGTGTGTGTGTGTGTGTAAAAAAAGCTTGCTTAGCACTGGAAAGAAACTTTCAACCTCCCTTACTAATTACAACAAACCAAGGAGACTGCAGTAGTTACTCCTCGCGGAACTTTAACAACCACAGGTAGTTTGAAATACATTATCAATTAAATTACTGCAAAGTATAAAGAGATGCAAATTCACAAGTGAGACTCTGACCTTCCTTAACAGAATCTGAAATAGCCGCATCTTCACCAGCCCAAAAGCATACATCTCCTTGTTCCAACCTGACAAAACACAAGAAAACTACTTAGCTGCCTCACTTTTTCAGTCCCTTTTGCCTGATTTTTACTTACCTGATTCATTCTTGGAACTCATGTTTTCCTTCTTAGCAAATGGCTGATGACAAATCACGAAGGAGAAGGCTTTGGTTTTCAGAGCTGGACCTATGGTAGGTGGCCTTCACTTATGGATGGGGACTGATAGTCAGAACAATCAGTTTAGCCAATTCTGTTTAGCCAATTCTGTAGGGACATCCCTTGAAGAGAAAAGGAAATCCTTCTTGGGAGCCCTTGGAGGGAACAAAAAAAAGGGAAAGGAAACATTAATATTCCATTTCTTAGCCTAACAGAAAAAGACCAACCAGCCAGGATCAACCAGTACTGCAGAAGAAGTTAACAAAGACAATATAGAATGAGCCCATTTCAAAATAATGTATTTAATCTTGCTCACCATCACATTTGCAGAGAAACAGTGATAGGATGTTATCACATGCTCCTTTCAACCTGAACACAATACCGCCAGTCAGCACTTTTCTATCCCAGCATATTTGGCTAAGTAGCCACAAGTCTCTTCATTCTTTACAGATGTTGTTTATATATCTAACTATTTTACCTTAGTTTGAATTTTCTCTCATGGATTCACTGATCGGCTGAAAACAGTCCTTGATAAAATCAGAGAATCTAAGGCAAAAGAGAAAAAACTGTTTTTATTAAATGCAGAGCAGACAGCTCAAGACGATGAGCCAAAGTCAGGTTGTAACTAATATATAGGCTGTAGACTCAGTGGATTAAATACACAGCGAACATGTACCCATTTCACGAGCACACAGCACAATAGGGAGCAGACACCTAGGGGGGGAAAAAACCAGTAGGAATTTATACTCTTCTCCTCCAAGTTTATTTTAGATAGTGTCTGCGCATAAAAACCCACACGTGCCACAGAAACAATATAACTAATAAAACTGTTTTACTCACTCATACATAAACACAAATAGTATACAATAAATAACTTAAGTTATGAATGAACTGATATCCACAGCACAGCATGTGCAGCAGACACGATCAAGGCTACTGTTACCTTGATAGGCTAAACTACAGAGCTTTAATTCCTACATGCCAATGTTATTACTCAAGGTTTTGGCTATTAAGCTTATTTACAATAAACTACGTGCTCTTCTGTGCAGTTCACAACCGTATCAAGTCATCATCCTTTCAGGCTCTCAGGCAGCACAGCAGCAATTTCATCGTTGGTGGCAAGGAAAGTGAAAAATCAAAGCCTTTGGCTTAACTTTCCATTTAAGCATTCAATTTGTTTGTAATATATAACATTAATACATAAAGGCATGGAGATGGCTCGGTGAAAGTATCAAACGCCATATTCAGGCACTGACTTCAGGTTTAAATTGTAAACCATAGGTAATCTTCAACTTAGAACCACAATTAAGCCCAAATTTCTGTTGCTAAGACAGTTGTTAAGTGAGTTTTTCCCCCTATTTACGACCTGTTGTGCCATAGTTAAGTGAATCACTGCAGTCATTAAGTTAGTAACACTGTTGTTAAAGTCAATCTAGCTTCCCCATTGATTTTCCTTGTCAGAAGGTCACAAAAGTTGAGCACTTGATGCCGGGCACTACAACCATCATAAATACATGCCAGTTGCCAAGGGTCCGAATTTTGATCACGTGACCATGAGGATGCTGTAATGGTGTTAAGTGTGAAAAATGGTTATAAGTCACTTTTTTTAGTGCCACTGTAACTTTAAACAGTCATTAAACAAATAGTTGTAAGGCGAAGATCTGGGTGCTCCGACATGGGAGATTGTCAAGAAGAGACTAGACAACCGTTGGTCCAGAACAGTAGAGGGTCTCCTGCTT
>JANHFL010002759.1:39310-49742 GCA_032468155.1 Oxyrhabdium leporinum | reverse complement strand
ATTGTCATTTATTTCTCACTATACTACAACACAAAAATAAAATTGAACATCAAGAACAAATTTACTTCTCTCACACTCCATACTGGTTGAATGAGATGGTACTCTTTGCTTATAATTATCCAAAATGTTAGCTAACAATTTTGCCTGTTTAATCTTGGAGCCCTAAAATGAAAAATACAAGTACTACAATATTACAAGTGAGAGAATCAAATGCTTTCCACTGGTAGAATGTATAGATAAATATTGTTGCTGAGGATGAACTGGCAAATGCATGGCAAGAAGGCAGATCTGTCTTGCCGATCAGAATGTTTGGAAATAAATAGGTGCAATGTTGCTAGCATTACCTATCTCCCTAAACAGTCCTCTAGATCCATGATAAAACTATATGTACACAACACCAATCAGAAATGGCTAATAAATAATCTTTCATATCGACAGTAAACTAGTCATTACAATGATGAGTAGCTCAGGATTCAATCTAGCAACTTGCTAGCTATCTATGGATAGACATATTTTAAATCTTTACAGCATGGTCTCAATATCTTTTTTCAAGCAGGAATTGTTTTCTAGGCCTGGAGAATCCACCAAAACCTTAATTATCTCCTCAGGAGCTTTCTGCATCATCTCCTGACTCAAGCAGTTATATAGAGTGGAAGAAGCAGGAAAGTATTCCAGTGTAGCACCACTGCTGGCTAGCTGCAGTAGCCAATTTCTGGCAACCAAAGGCATAGCTATGGCAGTTGCAGAAGCTGTGCCCCAGCTGGCCATACTTAGACTGATGCTATTGGTAACATGGGATGCCATGCCACCATAATAACAGCTCCCTCCTGTGCTGGTAACACGGGTCTTCTGCTTTATATCCAGTAGCAAATTTCTCCGGAACCAAGCTTTTTTAATTTCAGCTTGTACCTAGAGATAGACACAGGTCATCAAAGAAATGCAGCTTGGCTAATTCAACATGTGTCTTGTTCTCAACTCTGAGTATGTGGTGTGAGTATGTGGTAGGAGCAGCTTTGGCCCAAATTATCAGGTGCCCACAATTCTTCACTTTTTCTTAAAACTGTGTACTTATTTTTTTCAATTAGAAAGTTAGCCCTAAATTTCAAATTGGGTAACCCACCACAGTCTTAGGATGGAATGTTACCCCAAGTTATATTTTAGAGGGTTTTTTTCAAAAAAAGTCAAAGGTGAAGATTAGTGTGTATTTAAAAAATGAGCATGGTTTGTATGTATCCCTGGGGTAATTCAGTTTGATATTGCCATTGTGTGACTAAGTTCACACAAACTAAATTATGTTTTATTGCTTATTTAGCATGGTTTATTGTGGTCATACATAATACTAAGCCAAGACCCAACATCAAATGTCATGGCTTAGCACAATGTGACGTTCTAATCACTAACTCCAGAACCAAGTACTTGAAGTTTCTGGACTGCCTGTGAAGATGGGAGGCATTGTGTTACACTGGTTCTACTTCATGATTAGACAGGTCTAGTCCAGAGGTGTCAAATTAGTGGCCCACAGGCCAGATGTGTCACATGCTGACCACGCCCAGGCTCAGTTTCGCGAAGGGGAAAAAAGTCGCGATACGTCACATGATGGCACGAGTTTGACATCCCTGGTCTAGTCAGTGTGTGAGGAGAGGTGGGAAGTCAAATCCTTGGCTACTCCTATGTGGGATGTCACAGGACTCATATACAGTATTGTTCTCCATGTTTCACATAATACTGTTGAGGTCATCTATTGGATTAGAGTGAGACATCAGCTTCCCCTCCCCCCACCCACCTGTCAGAATGGTCCCCTTTCTATTATTCTTCAGAAAAGGAATTTACAGCGTCTTCTTCTACCTCAGCCTTTGGAGAATAGTCCCAAAGGTGCTTTTTCAGGACGCAACTGGACTTTCTTGGTTCTTTTTTGAAGACATTTCACTTCTCATCCAAGAAGCTTCTTCAGCTCTGACAGGACAGTGGGGAATGCAAGGATTTATATTCCTTGTAGACAGCTGGTCATTTGCATCCTTTTAGGGTCGTTGAAGCACTTGGAGGTTTAGAGCTGAAGAAGCTTCTTAGATGAGAAGCGAAACATCTTCAAAGAAAAACAAAGTCCCATTGCCTTCTGAAAAAGGGTTATGTTGAAATTGTTTTCTTTGTGAAGGTTTTCACCCTTTACATTTTAGGATTGTGAGCTGCTCGGGATTAATGGTTGGGTTGGAATACAAATTACATGCAATCAACTAGTCAATCAGAAAAGAGAATGCTGGGCCAAAAAGCACAGCTTTTAGCAAAACTTCATTTGGGAAATGTAAATATTTCATGCAAAGCAGTATTATTTTTCTGGAAGAGAAATGTAAGTCAGATAAAGTGATAGAGTTAATAAACCGGTGGCTGCACTTGAAAATCCATGCAAACTGAAGAGAAAAGCCAATTTTATACACATGCTCATATTTGTGCCTACATAGACATAGCCGCAAAGTCCATGTTCTTACCTCACCATTGCAAAAGCAGTAAATTAGAGCCACGAAGAAGCCCTAACCAGAGACAGAGACAAACCAAAAGTCAGAACTTGTTGGCGCAGTGATTCAAAAGCAAGATTCATGAGCAAAAACTCACCTGTAAAGAATTGAAGAGCATCTCATAATGCATCTGTATCTGCCAAAGTGTGCTGGAGACAGCTGTGTAAGGCGTAGCCATGAACACCATGTAATGGACACCAAAGAGGGGCATCAGGACTAGGGTTGATTTCAATAGTTTTCTGAAAATAGCGAGATGGAGGGAGTATTTTTACTCACAGCTATTGTGTCACACACACCCCGATTCTCCAGAAAAGTGTTTCGACCTTGGCAACTTTGAGATGTATGGACCAACTCCCAGAAACTGAAGTTTGTTTAAAATAAACAAAATAGAATTCCTGATGATAATAAGACCAGTGAAAAGTTGACCCTTAAAAAGGACTAGAAGCTTGAAGAAACAAAGTAGTAAGCCAAGACTGCACTTCTTACCCTACTGCAGGAAAGTGTTCCTGTTGACCTACATATACACCAAGGGTCACCGGTCTGTTGACTGGCACCTATCTGCGGCATGCCAGAAACGGTCACGCAAATGAGGCCCCATCCATGGGATGCAGGCAGCAAGCAAAACCATGCCCTTTCCGGTCTGGAAAAACCTGTCTCCAAGAACCGGTCCCTGGTGCTGGTTGGGAGGCCTCTGCTATACAGGATTAGCAGAGTGGGTGAGACTAGAATTTGCACTCTCGTTGGAAAATTATAAAGGGGAAAAATGGATGCTTTAAACTATCCCTGGGGTAATTCAGTCTGATATTTGTGTTTTTATTAAGAGGTAAATTTTTGCCACTTAAAACCTTCGCAAGACTCACACATACACACCCACCCAAAGCAGACTTGTTTGCTTTACATTATTTTGGGAGCTAGAAATGAGAAGCAGGATGGCTGTATCCGGTCCTTAGATGACCCAATCCTCCCCTAGATGTAAGTCTATTTTGGTTACTATAAATTGGAGTCTGTTTAATAGTTCTTGGTATTTTAGGGGATTTCTTTTTTAAAAAAGAAAGATGTTCCAAGAATTGGTGGAGATCCAGCAGCTGCCTATTCAGGATAAACTATCTTGACTTCACAGAAGATGGGATCTGAAAAAAAATTATCTTTGCTTTAAGCAAACTAAGATGATGAAAATATAGTTTAAAATGGAAGTGAACATTGTATTCCAGAATGTTAACAACATTGTCAATTAAAAGAACTGAAATAATAGTTCATTGCAGAGCTAACAGAGAAAATCTAGTTCAGCTGTGCCTAAATACATACCTGTACTGTTGTCGTGGATCTAATTTCCCTGAGTTTGTTTCCCATAATTTGGATGCCAGTACTCTCACAATATTGAGGAAAAGAAAAAAGTTCACCTGCCAGCAGCACAGAAACATTGAGACAGACATTTTATATAGTGGTAGAGTTGCTTTATTCCTTTACACAAGTAGTCCTTGACTTACAATCATTCACTTGGCAACCATTCAAAGTTACAAAGGCACTAAAAAAAATGATTTACAATCCATCCTGGTGTTTACAGCTATGGCAGCATTCCCACAGTCATGTAATCAAGATTCAGGTGTTTGGTCACTGGCAAGTATTTACAACGGTTATAGCACCCAGTGTGTGTGTGTCTTGTGATCACCATTTGGTATCTTCCCAAGTGACTTCCAACAAGCCAAATCAATGGGGCAAACTGGATTTGCTTAATGACTGAGTTCTTTATTTAACTGCATTTAACAACAGTGGCAAAAAAAAGTTGGAAGATCAGGTGCGACTTAACAGTTGCCTTGTTTAGCAATGGAAATTCTGGCCCCAGATGGTCATAAGTTGAGGACTACCTGTATACTTTATAGCAATTTATTTTAATGGCTATTTAACTCCCAACCCAAACAATTATGAAATAGTACAGCTTCAACTTACAACCCAAAGAGCATCAGGACTAAATAAAATTCCAGAAAGGCTTAATTCTTAGTAAGCAATGCAGATCCAATGGACTACTCTAAAACTTAAGATTAGGTGATATTTATGAAAGATGCCATGTGATATTTTAAAACTAATTTAATCCACTATAAATATGATTCGTAATTCAGCCACAGGAAACATGTGTTACCAAACTCCCAGCCATTCTTTGCCCTTCTTACCATGATCGCTGCTAAGATTGGGACCTGGTAGATCCATTTCATGTTTCCAGCACTGAGATCCCAGCATCTGACAAAGAGAGGTTTGCATTCAGACGTAACAGTTTATTTAACCAGGATATGACCTACCTTCTCTCCCAACTCCTCCACAATCACAGAAAAGGATTTTTAGTATCCACACTTCTTTCTTCTTTTTCTGATCAGGTAGACTTTTTGAAATACCCATTGAGTTTACTTTCTAAGAAAGCTTACAGCCCTCTTCAGGAATTTAAAAGAAATTATCCTGGAAGATGGTACATTGTTTTACAGTTTTGATGCCAATTATAAATGTCATCCATCTTACACAAGTCTATATGTGTGTAAAAAAAATGAGAGTTGTAGATAACCTGGTGGGTTCTAAGGAAAGTGCCTGTGATGCACACCTTGAGTACCATTTGAGATTTAATCTCTACTCCCTAGATGAGGGGTGTGAAATTCGCATCATCACGGCAGCATCACGTGACGTATTGGGACTTTTTTTGCTATACCAGGCGTGGGTGTGGCAAGCGCATGACGCATCTGGCTCATGGCCGGGAGTTTGACATCCCTGCCCTAGACCCTACTCCCTCCCTGTGACTATGGTGAGGGTAGTTTGCTCCCGATCTTTCAGGGCAAGATGTAAACAAAGTAGAAGCTACGTACTGTGTATCTGCCAGAGATGCTCTTACACCGGCCCAGATGGATACAAACACAGCAGGTGACCCTCAAAGGAAGAAGAAAAAGAAAAACAAGCAGAAAGAGATCTGGGTTTCCAGCGATATCTTCACAAGATACCAGGGGAAAAACAGAATGACAGAATAACTCCATACCTATCCTTTCAGCCTGAAGGGTGAGAGAAATAGTAAAAAGTTGGGAACTCGAGGCACCTTAAGGAGAGATTACAATACCTGATATCCCTCAGCTGATGCAGAGTAGGTGGGGGATCATAGTGTTGGTGCAGACAGACTAGTAAGAGGCACCAGGGGCAGTTCTGGTGGCCCAAGAGCACAACTAAAGTAATCAGGGGCATCCTGGGGGAGGGGTCAAAAAGAAGATAATGATCATGACCTTGTGACCAAAGCGTCACCCCCTTGTAACAAATGAAAAAAGAGCAGTGCTTTTAACTGCACAACTGTGGGTGCCGTTTTGACTTTTTGGATTTCCCCTGCCGCTGCTGAAATTAAGTTTAAAAGCCTTTTACGTTACCCACTTCCTTCAGTGTCTCTGCATTAAGCTGCTGATCCAATTTGCAGAGTCATAGATAAGCTAAGGATCACAGCAGAGGAAACCCTGTGAACTGGACTGTTCTTACCCCATCCAATGAGGGTGAGGGCCCACAAGTAGCTTTTGTTGGACAGGAAAGCCATGAAGATTAAACTGTGGAGGTAGAGGCCTTCCACCAAGATCCAATAGTGATTGGTAGCCAGGAAATACAGGAAGACAGTCACTGCTACTTTGCAACCTGCCTGGAGAAATGGAGAAACATACCACACGACTTTTAGCTAAATTGGCACAGCTAAGAGTTTGTAGCTGCTTTCGGGTTCTGATATTTCAGTTTCTTGCAATCCTGTCTGTTCCTATAGATACAGTGCAAGTTATTCAATTCTAAAAATGTTTTACTGGATCAAACTCAACTCTACTTCCTCTAACTTTTTGTCTTCAGTGTCAGGCAGCTGCCAAGAAGATCATGCAAAGTTTCTAATGTCTTTTACTGGTTTACTCCAAGCATTTGGTAGCAATTGCAATAGCCCTTACACTTATATACTGCTTCACAGTTCTTTACAGCACTCTTCAAGCGGTTTAGGGAGTCAGTCTATTACCCCCAACAATCTGGGTCCTCATTTTACCGACCTTGGAAAGATGGAAGGCTGAGTCAATCTTGAGCAGTGAGGATCGAACCCTTGGCAGTCGGCAGAATTAGCCTGCAATACTGCATTCTAACCACTGCGCTACCACACCTCCTGGTACCTTCTGGTTCTGGCAAATACAGGTAGTCCTTGACTTATAATAGGTCGCTTAGTGACCATTCAAAGTTACAATGGCACTTCAAAAAGTGATTTATGACTGTTTTCACACTTATGACCATTTCAGCATCCCTATGGTAATGTTATCGAAATTCAGATGCTTGGCAACTGGCATGTATTTATGACAGTTGCAGTGTCCCAAGGTCTTGTGATCACCTTTTGTGACCTTCTGACAGGCAAAGTCAATGGGGAAGCCAGATTCACCTAACAACTGTGTCATTGACTTAACAACTGCAGTTATTCACTTAATAACTATTTTAAGAAAGGTCATAAAATGGGGCAAAATTCACTTAACAGATGTCTCACTTAGCCACCAAAATTTTGGAGTTGTTTGCGGTCACAAGTTGAGGACTACCTGTATTATGAGTTTTCATGTTTTGTATACTATATTAATTGTGCTACTTTGAATTTACTGCCCACTAGGAATAATTACTTGTATGACTCATTGTACAACCTGGTAACATTGCTTGAAAGATTGTATTGTTGATTTTCTGCCTTTATGAATAATGGAACCTATAAGGACTTGTCCTTTTAAACTACACCATGGGGAATGTAACTGAACTATTAGTTACCAGGAACCATTCTTTGAAAACAACCCCCATTCCCAGGGCTTGAGGGATGCAACTGAATAAGCTTCTTTGACCCCCAACTACTGTAGTTTATTCAACAAACAGGATCAAAACAAATTTGCTTGAAGCAATGTCGGATCACTGGGGGAAGAAGTCACCAAGGAATTCTCTTGTCATGGAATTTACCAACTGGGTTCTGGGTCCCAAAGTGAGGGTCAGCTCTTCAGCATCCCAATCATGGTGTTGTCCTTTCACCAGTCCTTCTGATCGGAAGGTAGAATATAAAACTATATCTTTCACAAAGATGCTCCCAGCTCGGCAGATGAAAGAGGCAAAAAGGTGGAGGTGGATATAGTTCCGATTGCAGTGAAGGCGCCTTTAATACAAAACACACAGGAAAGATTTAATTTATATTTAGTACATTAGTTACATTTTTAATCTAGTCTTTCTTCCAAGGAGACATATGTGATGTAGCTTCCCTCTCCTTCTACCTTCTATATTCAGTTTTTCTCAACTTTGGCAACTTGTAGATATATGGACTTCAATTCCCAGAGTTCCCCAGCCAGCCATGCTGGTTGAAGAATTCTGGGAGTTGAAGTCCACATATCTTTGACTTGTCAAGTCTGAAAAATACCCATTTAGTTTAACTGAGAGAGACCCAAGATTTCTCCACTTTAATTGCCCAGAGGGGGATTGTATCTGAGTTTTGGTCCTAATACATTGACTAAATTGGTTTACAACAATGGAAAAGCCAATATTATAGCCACACAACAGTGAAAGGAATATACAATAGACTTCTCTCCTTACTTGAAGAAGCAAAGGATACACACAGCAACCACAAGGGAGGCCAGGGAGATAGAATAGCCAACTGTATAGATGATGTGCAAGCGGTCAAACAACTCCTAGAAAAAAAAAAGAGAAATATACCTGAATAATGAAGCATCTTTAAGATCACTGTGCTAACTTGGTATATATAAAAAAAGGCCCCATCTATTGCATTTGAGCAGAAACAGCAGAATGGGATTTGTTGAAGGTCCAACAAATCAGGTCAATGGTAAATCCTAAAGTCAGTTTATAGTCACTTACAGAGATTCCAGTAATGTATTCACACAAATATCATGGCAATAATACAGAAGTTTATTACTACTGCCATCTCCTGCTGCATTTTTTAAAATTTTCTAGTCTAGTTACCAAGAACGTTCCTCAAGAATTCCCACCAAAATAATAATTGGGTCTCATTGTGCTTAAATTTTTAAGTCAACAAAGCAGACAAGGTGCTGTAAATTTAACTGGTCAACAGATCAAGTAAAAAAGGCTCTTTTCTAAAACAAATGCCCATTAAACAAAGCAGCCTTTCTTCAGTTCTACAAAAAATATATAAAGGAAGCCACAATGCAGAAACTATTCATAGTAAAAGTCATTTTCACAAGTTATTAGATTTCAATTATCAGAAATAATGAGAGAAAATGTTTACCATGTGAACTTAAACAATTAAAGCTTTTATTAGAAGTGCCTTTTGACTGATTAGCTCTCTTTCTAGAGAAGAAAGACCTATAGAAAATATTAGTTAAGCATTAGATTTCTGTTAACAGAATTTGGTTAGGTTTATTGCTGAAATGTTAAGATTCAGTTTACATAGGTTTCTGTCTGGATTTATTTTTTTTATTTGAAAATAAAAGAACTTGGCTCTTAAAGAAATGTGGCTTTTTAATTTCTATTTTATTTTTTGATCTAAAAATCTGGTTTCTAGACCAATAAGGATAGAGTAGCTGTCAACTCCCTGTTTGGAAGACGTTACTCTCAAATATCCAACCAGGCATAACCATGCAGGATAAGAATTCTTGAAACCATTCTTTAATTTTGACTGAAACATTGTGTAAAGGGAACTCTCCACCCCACTCCCTACCCGTGTTTCAGAGACACAGTGTGATCTTAGTGTAACAATAATGTATAATCCTTCTTTAAGTGATTTGAGGCCTGCCTAATTACTTGGGATAAGATTTATACCCGATAATAAGTTCCAAATCCCTATTATAGTAGTGATAAGCACCAGTCTGCCTGGCAACGCCAATCTTGATGTTAAGCAAACTCCATGCCTGACCTGATATAAAATAATGTTGATTTTTCATTTGAAAAACTAAAATGGAACATAATTTTTATTTCCAAGATTGATTTTTGGCCCAAATTAGGGCCAGGAGGCCTTTTTAAAAAAAACAATAAGAGACTGTAATGCTATGCTCTGTTTTAACTTATACCCATCAGCCCAGAAAACTGACAGAAGAAATAAATAATCTGAACACAAGAAGCTGTTCCACAAGCAGGACTTCTGGCTGACGTAACGGCGCTATCGGATGTGAGGAGTGGGTCTCTGCGCTCCAATGCCTCGTTCTCCCTGTTGAAGGGCTCCAAAAGAAGCTAAGGCCACCCTGTAGGGGTAGTGAAGAAAAGAGGGGTACCCTGCAGGTTGCAGAGAGCAGCAACTCTCCTGCTGGACTCAAGGCTTTTTCCCTCTCATCCACGACAAGGAGAAGAAGCAGCCATCATGGCTACCACAAAGCTGGGACAGCCGAGGCAACAAAGAAATGTGCAGGAGCAGTGTAGATGAACAGTGATTCGAGCTGGGTGAGAAGATTATTATTTTTTATTTAGACCCTAACATTAACGAAAAAAAGAGGAAAATCCAGGAAAAGAGACTCTTAGAACTATTTTTCAAAGTGGTGAACAACCATAGAGAGAAAAATCAGACTTCTGGTTGCACTTCTGGTGGTGTTGGGAGCGAGGACCGCGAGCTCCGCAGTTGTCCACCCCGAGCTTTCTTTGTTGGAGGGCTCCAAAAGGAGCCATAGCCACCCTGTAGGGGTGGTGAAATAAAGGGGAGCGCATGGCAGGTCGAGGAGAGCTGCATCTCTCCTCCCTGACTAGGAAAATTCCCCTTATCCGAAGACAAGGAACAGTGGCAGCCAAAATGGCCACCATGAAGTCGGAAACAACCAGGACACCCAAGACTGTGCTGGAGTAAAGTAGATGAACGGTGTTTGGAACTGGGTGAGAATGAACATTTTATCTCATTTGAAATCCCAAAAGAATCAGTAAAAGTATCTACAATTTCTGATTTAGCTGCGTTTTATGCACATTGGAAAAATAAA
>JANHFL010002757.1:90241-111213 GCA_032468155.1 Oxyrhabdium leporinum | reverse complement strand
GTTTGTTATAGCCCCGCCCCCCCCCCCCCCGCTTTTGCCCCGCAGGATCTAAGTCTGGTCTTGTAAGTGATAATGACCAAGATATTTTCTACATACATACAAAGTGTACAGATGTGCCACTGTGTAAGATACATAAAGATTGTTTGTTTCCCACTCATACCTTTAAGACTTCAAAAAGGACTTTGCTAGTGGACTCATGGCTGATATTTGACCACCACATTTTTTATCAACCCACCATTATGATTAGATTCTCTGGTGAAGTGTGCTCAAGGTATAATTGGCAAGCAGCGATCCACAAAATTGAACACGCATGGAAAACAGGAATTGTGACACGGTGACTCTATTTTCTCTCCTTCCACTTTTCAAAACCCAGAAATAAAATGTACCCATCACATCAGCTGGAACACTTTTTTTTCAGTGTGCTGTGCAAACCAGTTCATCACCCGGCTTGTGAAACAGTCCCAGTTTGCTGAGGTGACACACCATTTTCCCCCCTCACTGCGATGGTCCCATTTACACCTGTGACAAACTTGAAACGGGAACCTCAGCATAAATTTAGATTAGGAAGCATCGTGATCAGCATATGCTCAGGCCTCAGAGTACGTTCCAGGAATGAAAGATAAAACAAAGTGTGCAAATTGTAAATTTCCTGACAGAATGAAACTCTTGGATAAAGGATTGGCATAAGAAGCAAAGATCCCGATTTTCTTCTCTGTCTTGGTAGCCTGCCTCACACTTTGAGTCCCACAGAACCACACCTATATAGCAATAGCACTTAGACTTATATACTACTTCACAGTGCTTTTACAACCCCCTCTAAGTGGTTTACGTAGTCAGCCTATTGCCCCCAACAATCTGGGTCCTCATTTTACCCACCTCGGAAGGACGGATGTCTGAGTCAACCTTGAGCCTGGTGAGATTTGAACTGCCAAATTGCAGGCAGCCGGCAGACAGCAGAAGTAGCCTGCAGTACTGCCTTCTAACCACTGCGCCACCTCGTTTCTTTTCAAAAACAGGTATATTCAGATATGATGGACAGTACAGATCATCTTCAATTTACGACCAAAATTGAGCCCAAAATTTCCACTGCTAAGTGAGACATTTATTAAGTGAGCTTAGCCCCTTTTTACGACCTTTTGGAGCTAAGCCAGGGAGGCTGCAGACTCACAGAGAGAGGATTCCATAATGAAAAGTAAGATACTTGCATTTTTGGCTACTGGGTAATTAAATAATTGTAAGAATAAGAATTCCTTTGTCGTTTTCTTCTCCTTAGAATGAAATCAGAAAGCAAGATCTTTTTTTTTCTTAAAAGCTGGTATTATAAACCTAGCTTACCAGGGTTTTGGTGTTTTTTTTGCAGAAATACCAGTTCAGCCACAAAGTTTGTGAGATAACATTGTGCCAACTGCGCCCTCTTGAAATTAAACCTACTGCACAAACATGTTAAAAAGCTAGAAGGGAGAGGAAACAGCTTTACATGCCGTAAATAATAAACGTTTTAAAAAAAAAATCATAGTCTCTGTGCTGAGCTTAAGGGAACAACGACTGACCTAAACACATTATTTCCCCTGCTCTCTAATCCTTTCCAATTGATCCAACACTGCAAAACCTTAAACTTTGGATTGATTTGCTAAACCCTACGGGACAATGTTTTGCTTCCTACAGGAGTGCAAAACAACAACAACAGCAATCCCTCTCTCTCTCTGCTTCTACATTCCCTCACCTACCTGTTCAAGGAAATCGTATGAGATCCGTGGCCTTTCCGTATAGTCAAAAGCTATCCTTGTTTCTTCCTATTTATTCAAAGTGAGTTGTAAATCAAAGCCTGGATTGCCATCTCCCTAAGCTATTTGCATGGGGACAAAGTGGGTGCCGGGGGAGGGGGGGGGAGAGAGAAATCACTCTTTCATCTCAACGTGTTAGATTAGATTAGCATTATTCTTTATTATATTGGTGTTCTCCCCACCTTGGCTTTCAAGTTGGTGATTGCTTTTCTTGCTCGGGTTTTTGTTTGTACATGATGTCCTATTACCGGCTGCGAGATTTTTCATATCAGACAGTCTGTAACTAGAATACAAGGAAATACATTTGAAAAGTAGAGCAATCATTTTTTTTTCCCCCTAAAGTTAAAACACCAGCTGGCACTGACGTGCCGTTCTCAGAATCAATTTTCCTGCGTGAGGTTCCAAAATTGGGAAGGGATTTATTTATTTTTTTAAAAAGTCATAGGTAATCCTCATCTTACAACCAGTCGCTTGGCAACCATTTGAAGTTATGACGGCAGTGGAGAACCAGCACTTGTCCTTATGAGGCATGGTGGTGCAGTGGTTAGAATGCACTATTGCAGGCTATCTCTTCTCACAGTCTGGAGTTTGATCCTGACTGGCTCAAGGTTGACTCAGCCTTCCATCTTTCCGAGGTGGGTCAAATGAGGACCCAGATTGTTGGGGGCAAGAGGCTGACTCTGTAAACCGCTTAGAGAAGGCTGTAAAGTACTGAGAAGCAGTATATAAGTCTAAGTGCTGTTGCTGTTATGACCATCACAATGTCCCCATAGTGTTGTGATCAAAATTTGGGTGCTTGGCAATTGGCATGTATTTATGATGGTTGTAATATCTTGGAAGGGGGGGCGTCATGTGATCACCATTTGCAAATGTTCCAGGAGACTTCTGACGAGCAAAGTCAATGGGATAATTTAGATTTGTTTAGCAACCACGTTATTAATTTAACAGCTGCTTAGCAACGGTGGCAAAAAAAGGTGGCAAAAATGGGTGTGACTCACTTAACAACTGCCTTGCTTAACAATTGAGGACTACCTGTATTGTCTTTGGGCAGCATCTTGTAGCATCTTGCTTTCTGTCTTGAGTTCTACCTCTCGTTGAACAAGGAATCAAGTCACACGCACCCCCAGAAAACACCAGATTTTTCTTTGCATTTTCTTTCTCTTCTATTGAATCCTTCATAAAATCACTGACAGCTGCAGTTGGTAGTGATGTTAAAGAAATCCAACACAGCTTTCAGTGGGAGAAGATTTGATTTATGACAATCACCAAAACAGACTTTACAGCTTTAGCCAAGGTTGCACTATACAAGCTTTCCTAAGTGTCCTTTATGTCTGAGAGATGGGTTTTGGAAAAGAGCGGTTATTGAAATTTGCATCCAGAAAGGGGTAGTTTCATTTTAAGAGAACATTTCTATGACAAAGGATAGCAGCAGCGAAAGTTACCTTTCAAAAATGTTTCTCGGGGTATTTCCATTAACAATATTGAGGCGAAGGTTGTACGCATTTCTTCCTTTTGTTAGGGAAAGCTTCCAGCAAGCATTGGGTAAAGAACAGGAAATTGTCACTTGCAATTTTTAGATTGCAGAGTTCTGAGATACTTGATTTATTTACTTCCAGACGGGACCAATTGTTACAATTCCCCGACTCCTTTTTTTGTCATTTTCAGATTTAGTACATTGCTTCCTTTTGAATCTTTCCTGAGTGTTGCAGGTGAGAGCATTGTTGCAGTAGCGTCAACAAAGCAATCCCAATATGACTGTAGATACTGTCACTCAAAAGTGTGTGTGTGTGTGTGTGTGTTTGTGGTGTTTTTTTTTACTGATGTGGAAACATATATTAGAGAAAATGTGACGTGATCTTTGGGAGGAAGAGTTTTATCAAGGATTCACAAAGAAAAGATGCAAACCAATTGAAACATTTGCAGGGTTGGCCTGTGCACATGTTTCATTGTGCGTAGAAAGCCTTTTTGGTGTAGTGGTTAAAGCACCAGGCTAGAAACTGGGAGACCGTGAGTGTCAGGACTGCCATTCTGCTAGGCTACACATTGCCTGCTGCACACATTGTCTACACATACGCAACTGGGGAGGGAGATCGGCAGGGTGGGATAAGGGGAGGTTTAGCATGAGGAATTGACACTAAGTGCTGTCCCATGAAAACTGCATCTGTTCCAAGGTCATGCTAAGGAATGCAGAACCATCCAGCCCTCAAAGACAGGGACTGCTACCCAAACAATTTGTTAGCATTTAATTGGACACACTTTGATAATCATGGGGAACAAGGGAAAGTTAATCATATGCTTTGGGCGCGAAAACCCCAGATCCAGCTTTGCTTCTCCTGTAACCACTTGACTTTAGTAAAGCATACTATTGGCTAACCATGGGCCGAGAGTCTTCCTTTTCAAACTGACCAAGCTGGGATGGTTGTAAGTGAGTTCAAGTTCTGCCTTAGCCATGTAAGCTAGCTGAGTGACCTTGGGCCAGTCCATTTTTCTCCACCCAGCCCACCTCACTGGGGTCTTTATTTTAAGGACAATAGGAGGAAGAAGGTGTGTTGAATATGTTTGTCGCCGTGAGTTATTTATAAAAGTAATACAGATGGATTACAAAAACATTTAAAAATGTGCATTTTAGGGATTCCTCTAGTTCAATTAGAATTCATGAAATAATAATGAGCAGGGGAAAATTGTGCATACAAAGCATGAATGAATGTTGCGACTATATGAAGCCTTTATTTTTTAGAATGGCAAAAAAAAATGGCAAAGTTTTCAGATGGCTTTTCTTGGTTGGACACTTGGTGAAGAAGACTATTTCAGTAGGAAACCCGATGAGCATGAATCCTGACCACAAATAATATCACGCTGGTCAATAGACTCACAAAATGTGTATCATTAACCTAACAGCTTGTGTTTGTACTGTAGGTTCAATAACCTAGAAGGAAGGGGCAAAAGATACCTAGTCTAGTAAAAAGAAGGACCAAAGGTGAGATGATAGCAGTCTTCCAATACTTGAAAGGCTGCCACAAGGAAGAGGGGGGCAACATATTTACCAAAGCACCTGTAGACAGGACAGGAAATAATGCATGGAAACTAACCAAGGAGAGAAGAAACCTTGAACTAAGGAGAAAATTCCTAACAGTGAGGACAATTAACCAGTGGAGTAAATTGGCTTTGGAAGTTGTGGGTGCCCCATGACTGGAGACTTTTAAGAAGACCCTGGACCGCCATTTATCAGAAATAGTACAGGTCTCCTGTGAGAGCAGGGGGTTGGACTAGATTACTTCCAAGGTCTCTTCCAACTCTGCTACTGTTATTGTGACTGCCTTTTGTAAAGGTTTCCTTACAGGTTGGTCACCTGGAGGAAAAATCATTTTCGCCATGTGACCATATTCAAACCTAAAAACAAACTGCATTAAGGTGTTGGAATGTTGCAGCCAGACAAATGATGGAGTTAAAGATACACCCTTTCCCTTCTTGTCCCCTGCTTCATCCCTTCACGTCCCCCTCATCTTCCCTCCCTGCTTTTCTTCTCTGTGGTTTATTTCCCTCCTCCCCAATTTCTCCTTGTCTTCACCCATTCACTGTCAGGAAGTGACGCATCCGAAGGGCTATTACAGCAGAACGTGGCAGCAGCAGAGAATAACAGCCATGGCAGCTACAACAGTGAGTGGATTTTGACTCGGGGACTGGAGTGGGGGGAAGGGGGGAGAATAGATATTTGATGAGAACACAGTGACCAGGAGTTGGGATGGAATAACAGTGAAGCTCAGCGTGCTCCAGATTAGGTCCTTGGATATACTGGGAATCCAACCAACTGTATTTATTTAGAAATGGTGCTGGGATCAGTCTACACACCTCCACTTCCTTTATAGAGACTGATGCTATCATCTCTGAAACATTATCCATGTCATTTTGCTCAGTCTAAAGGACTATTTTTTTCATCCAGAAAAAAATAACTAGATGCACTTCAGGACTCTATGTAGTTCCCCCCCCCCTCGCTCTCCCTCTCTCTCTCTCTCTCTCTCTCTCTCTCTCTCTCTCTCTCTCTCTCAGACTCACACATGCATACACACACACTCAGGCTTTTTCTCTTCCTGGGCTGCTCCATCCTAGTTCTTTTATGCCTTTTCCTTTTCTAGACCGTATTTTTTGACATTAACCAAGTCACACCAAGCCAATGGTAAAAGAACCACTTGAATAGTTGGGTTCGGTTCTTGACATCTCTAGGTAAATGAAAATACAAAATCAAGTTGAACATACAAAGATCAAGGTCAAGGTTTCCTCTGCCCAGTCATATCTGACTCTGGGGGTGGTGCTCGTTTGGTTTCTGAGCCAAGGGAATCAGCAACACTTTCTGTGGTCATGTGGCCAGCATGACTGTACACTGAGGCTCACAGAACTCTGTTACCTTCCCATCGAAGTGGTACCTATTTATCTATTTGCATTTGCATGCTTTCAAACTGCTAGGTGGGCAGGAGCTGGGCAAGTACAGGGAACTCACCCTGTTGGGCAGTGCTCAGGTCTCGAACCCAGACTGTCAGCTGGAAAGCTCAGTGTCTTTACGTGCTGGGCCATCAAGCCCTCTTTAAACAGATAAATCTGATAGGAATTGGGAAGACAGACCTATGCTTGGGAGCCATACCAGTCAAAATAAATCAGGCTTAAAGCAAGATTCTTTTATTCTTAGCCAAACTTTTAACTGTTCTGTTGTTCTTAGGTCAGTCCTTCTGAGTTTGACCTTGACTAAATGAATTTCTTGTTTTAAGACTCTGCTTGTTTAAGGCCCTTTCCACAATACATCCACATTCCAGATGCTTTGATTCATCAAATGTTCAATTCTTTTTTTAGAAAAAAAAACCTTGTCTTTTTCCTCAAGTCTATGAAACCCCTAAGTACATCTTGTACAATTTATTTAAAAATATAGCAATCAAATAATGTTAACTTCCTGGATTGTTGGCAATTAAAGCAATTAAGCTGCAGTGGGGAAGGAAGAGAAAATTCTCCAAACTACCATCCATTCTTGTGGGTGAATCACTCCAACTGCACTGCCATGCTATCAGAGACTGAGATCTTAATATTTTGGAGCAAAGATGTACAATTTCCAATAACTCAAAGGGAACACGGAGTTTCTCGAGATAGGTTGAAAGCCATAATGGGGAAGTACTTGTTTGTGCCAAAATTGTCTGTGTAATTGGAAGTTTTGCACACATCTTTTCCCCAACTTCTTTCTCAAAACTTGAAGAGGTTCAGTTGTTGGTTCCACAACGTGGATGAACTTCAGGAGTCAAAAAAAAAAAGGAGGGGGGGAAGTGTGCAGGTAAAAATGATTTCTCAACTAAGCTTTCTGCACACTGGTTATAGGCAGATCCATAGACATATTTCAGAGCAAAGATTGGTTTATATAACTAGATCAGGTCCATGTGTCATTCTAACCCATAGAGTGGCTTGCTTAGATTATTCCTGATATATAAACCCACATGGCAAACCACAGTTTATGGCTTTGTGATATGTATAGAACAAGCCAGTAAACCATACTTACAACAAACCTACTTGCTTAGTACAATAAGACTATTCTTAATTATTGGTGAGTTTTATTTACATTTGCTAATTTTGCAACACTCAAAATGTCTATGGAGATTCTCAGTCATCCAGGTCATGGTTATCCTGAAGATGCTTTTTTCAAAAGGCATCTGGACTTCCTTGTATTTTTTTTCCTTTAAAAAAAAAACATTTCACTTCTCCTTCTTGGATAAGAAGCAAAATCTTTTCATAGAAAAACAAACAAGAGAGTCCAGTTGCATTTTAGAAAAAGCACCTTTGGGTCAGCACTCAAAATATTTACATGTTATGACTCGAAATATTTGTATTTTATGTCTATATTTTCCACACTTTTTAAAATCAAAGTTATATTTATTCCAACATGTTCCTTCTAATATAGGGTTTCCTAAATTGTGAGGTGTAGCTCCATTGGGGAGGTGTTGATAGAATCCAGAGAGGTGTGACAGATCTTTAGTTTATATTGTTTTACTAAATTTACCTTCTCAACATTTCATTCTATCCCAAAGGTGCTTTTTCAAGAGGCAGCTGGACTTCCTGGTTGTTCTTTGAAGATGTTTCGCTTTTCATCCAAAAAGCTTCTTCAGAACTGAAGAAGCTTCCTGGATGAGAAGCGAAACATCTTCAAAATAAAACTAGAAAGTCCAGTTGCCTTTTGAAAAGCACCGTTGGGACAATCATGACCTGGATGACTGAGAATCTCCATGGACATTTCATTATATTGTTTTTATTGTTCATTTGTTTAGGTTTTAGCGGGGACGTGTACATTAAAATTTCACTAAAGGCAGGTTGATGGCAAAAAAAAATATTTGGATGCTTTAATATAATGTATATTAAAATGCTTTAATAAAATGTACTTTTGAGCGATGTCAATCACAAACTGCATCTCAGATTTTCAGTAAATTTCATTCTGGTGATAGATTGAGATACATTTATAGGCAAATTTGGACCCAGTGATTTCTTCCTCCATTTCTTATTCATACCGGGAAGAAGAAATTCACTTTTCTTGTATTACTCAGAGAGTAACTAATTGAACGGAGGAAAAATTGCCATCCATTCTGTTTGGGCTCAGTGATGCTGACTGCTTAGATATTCTGATTTAGCTGAAAAAATGTACAATGGGAAAACCACAACCCTTCGAGTACCTTAGCAGCTGTTTTCTTGGCTTTCTCATTATTTGATTATCAGTTCTTGCTCACTAACTAGGCTGCTGTGTCACTCCATAAATAAACACTTCTGTTTTTATTAATTCTTTTGGAGATAAGAGGCAAAATGTATGCTTTATCAAACTTCCATTCAGTTGCTGTCTAGAGAATCGCCGTCTGCAGCTAAGCAGCAATTTTTAAGTCAGGTGACCCAAGAGACACATCTTTTGGTGTGCATATTTTTTCCCCCCTTCAGGGAAGGAAAAAGATATATATGATTTTTTACATATTTGCAAAGAAGTGACTGGAACAAAGATGTATAATCATCTCGGTTATAACTTTTGATTTAAAAAATGGGACGTATCGAATGTATCTGGTCCGCTAACTTGGCACTCATCTGTATCAAACGAGACATTTTTCTAGATTAAGTGCCTGTTTGCATTGTGGAGTGCTGTAGCAAGTCTTCCTTTGACAGCACCCAAGCTTGGAAAATGGACTGTGAATTGTTATTTTTTAAATGTCAGAGAGCTGTATAATACCCTCATGAATATTTTCTAACAAATTATCAGATATTATTAGACTATAATCTGAAAATAATTGAAGCATTGGCTTCATATATTACAAATATTATGGGGAAAGCAACACGAGTGGACTTAATGTGCATAAAAATACACTTGTCATCATACCAAGATACGTTAGCTTAGAAAAGATTAACCCCTACAAGAAGATCAGTGGGAGCTAGACAGGTACAATGGAAGGAATAATAGAAGAACAGAGTTGGAAGGGCCCTTGGAGGTCTTCTAGTCCAACCCCCTGCTCAAGAACTTTGGATAAGATCTTGGCTCAAATCCTCACTAAGTTTGGAAGCTGATTTGGCGTTCTTGGGATGGTCTTCCTAATATATTTGTTGAAGGATAAAGTGTCGATCCTCTCCATGGGAGGAACGGGTCCAAAAAAGTTGAGATGATACAAGTTGCAATGCAGCCCTGACCCTTTTCCGTTTGTGCATTTTGACACCATTACCAAAATCTTGAGCTTTTGGATGCCCAGTGCAAATGCCACTGAATGGATAAGGGAAATATTTCAGTACTACCTTGACTTATTGATTTGATTTATTGAATTTATTGATTGATTTATTTTAATCTCAGTGGTCTTGAAAGGAATAAACCTGTTGCTGGGAAATGGTTATTTATTTTACTTTAAATGTGAAGGTGCTTGCTTTCCAATAGGAAGGTGGAGAGTTCAATCCTAGGTAGTGGCAAATGTTTCTCTCCTAGAGCGCAAAGAAAAAAAAATCTGTGAACTCCATGTGGTGTCAGGAAGGGCATCCAGCCAGTAAATGCTCAGCTCCATCCTGTACCTCAAATTAAGGGAATACAAGGTTGTAAAAAAGGAGAGAGAGCTGTTCTGTGTTTGGGGGGCTTTTTGCCCCCCTTTTCTCATTCTACTGAGAGGAGTCCTGGAAGTCCTCCCCAAATATCACTATCTTGGAAAAACCTAGAAAGTGAACATAATGATGTTGATTAGCTTTGGGATCACTTCTGATGAATCAAGAAGATGATGAATCAAGATATGGACAGACCATGAATTTCTAGGCCAGTACATAGGTGGCAGAGGGCACTAGGAATGTATTTCGGAGTCAGCTTACAAAAAATGTTAGCCTGCCTCATACATGGACATACATGTTTTCCTGGCATTTAACTAGTTAGTGTACATCTGATGATCAGGATGTTGGCAGCTCAGTAAAAATCCCCTTTGGAATTAATTCAGAAAATAACCAGGACTTTCTAGAGGCACAGGCAATACACCCCAAAACCATAATACAGTCTTCATCGACTTTTCTTTGATGCTCACTTGTGCAATGAATGGATTTAGGAGAAAAAGAAAAAGTCCTTTTTTTTCCATTTGCTCTTTCATCTCTTGCTATAAGAAATAATGGAAGATATTAAAGCTGGGTGAAATTTCATTTTGGGGATATGATTCAAAGGCAGTTGAGTCCAAACAGCTTTATGGTCAAACCACTATATGCCTTCCAATAGATTTGGATGATTTGGACAATTTTGCTCCCACAGAAAGAAAGAAAAAAAATCTCTTTTCCCAAATTGATTCAGAAATTCAAACTAAAATCAACCCAATCTGACAGATTGATTCAAATGTCTGAATGAAATCCAAAAAAAGGATGTGGAAGGCATCTCAGTGTTTGAACAGTATTGTTTCTCTGAATCAAACTAAACCAACAGTTGAAGTTAGATTCCCCACCCCGCACCGAATCACACAGGTCGTAAAGGCAGTTTTGCCTGCTTCAAAACTTTCTCCTGAATATCTCTGTTGTTATTCTTATTGCTGTCGGGAGACAGAGGAAATTGTCTTGGAGAATCAAAACAGATATGAGTGGAATTTTATTTTGTTTTTAGCTCAGAGTTGGATTCAAGTAGTAGGAGAATTTCAGGGCCTTTATAGCTTTTCTCTAGCTTCGAGATAGATTTTATGTGTCCCATAAGTTAATTTCCAGACCCGTTCCCCAAAGTGTATAGCTTTGAATGCATGTTAGAGTTGGAATGGAATGGAATGGAATGGGAATGGGAATGGGAATGGAACGGGAACGGGAAAGAACAGAACAGAACGCTTTATTTGGCCAAGGAATTTGTCTCCAATGCAGAAGCTCTCTGTACATGCAAAGCAACAAAACCTTCCACCACCTCCCTCTCCTCCTCCTCCTCCTCCTCCTCCTCTCTCCCCCTACCCCCTTCTCCTCCTCCTCCCTCTTCTTCCTCCTCCCTCCTCCTCCTCCTCTTCTTCCTTCCAATAAGGGAGGGGGCTTTAAAGAAGATAATAAGAATGATAAGTGATAATACTATAGCCACACTTCCTGGGTATATAGAGATAGACATTAGTACTGTGAGAATTAGGTGTTCCGCAGATGGATGGTGCAAGGGAAAACTGTCCCTGTGTCTAGTTATTTTGGCATGCAATATCCTGTAGCACCATCCCGAGGGGAGGAGTAGAAACAGTTTATGATCAGGATATGAGGGCTCTGTAGATATCTTCTCAGCCCTGCTAGGAATCCATGTCTGGGGGGAAAAAATCCTATCTGTGAAATTATTTGCGTGGGGCCAGATACAAGTCAGCCCACCAGTCTGTGGACACTTTAGTGGTGTGTAAATGAAAACTTAAGATGCTAATTGAATCCTGAACTTCGGATCTTAGCACCGAATATGTCAATATCATCATCACTTTTAAGAGTATATTTTCCTCCTGTTATTATCCCCCCCCCCTTCTTAGAATTTTAATTTAAAAAAAAGTCAAACGTCAGGGCAGAATTGGGAGAGTAATGACAGATTCCGCTTCTGTGGACGGAACTCTGTAAAGAGACTGTGCAGCTTATCCAACCCCATTCAGAATGGGGAGGGACATTAAAAAGAGAGGTAACAATGGAGTTGCTCTCACATCCACTGAGGATGGGATAATAGTTTAATTATTATTCATTATTTGTGGATCGCAGCCGTTGTTAAATTAGAAACAGGGTTGTTAAGTGACTCTGGCTTCCCCACTGACTTCGTTCATCAGAAAGTCGCAAAAGGGGATCACGTGAACCCCCCCCCCCACATACACACACACACACACACACACACATGGGACACTGCACCCGTCATACATACATGCCAGTTGCCAAGTACTTGAATTTTGGTCAGGTGACCATGGGGATGTTGCAACGGTGTGAAAAATGGTCATAAGTCCCTTCTTTTGGTGCCATTGTAACTTTGAAGAGTCACTATATGAGCTGTTGTAAGTTGAGGCCTGCCTGTATTGTTCCTATCATTGAGCTTTATTAGCCTTCTTTAAAAAAAAAAAAAAAAAAGTTCTGCCTCTAAAGTTTAATGTTGATTGCAAAGGAGCCTGTTTTTTGATCGTCCAGAGAGATGCCGTGGCCCTTGAAGGTTATTAAAATGTCCAAGTCAGGAAGTGTTGAGCATGTTAAGAACTTAATTACTACTTCTGCTGCTGTGCTTCAGTGTCTAGTTGAGGCTGTAGTGCTGCAGTCAGAAATATTCAGATATTTACCCTGCAACCATTTGCAGCATTTACAAGGTCACCAGCTACCATTTAATTAGAGCATTGCAAGCTCACCTCCGACAGACTTTGGAAATATCAAATTACTACCGAAATACAGATCCTATTTTGAAATGAAAACAGGAGAGAAAGAAGGAGCAAAGAGAAGTAAAATATGTATTGAAACTTGGAAATGTAGTATCTTGCAGGAACAACGCTTTGATAAAACAGCCTTTAGCGGCCTTGCTGAGCTATGACAGCTGAGCACGTCTGAAGTTCCTTCTCCAGTGAAGTTAATATTTGTCTGAGTTTGCATAACACATTGAATAATAACCAGACAACCTTGTCCCAAAGGTGCTTTCCCTTGAAGACAGTTTGCTTCTCATCCAAGAAGCTTCTTCAGATCGCTTCTTGGATGAGAAGTGAAACATCTTCCAGAAAAAAACAAGTCCAGTTGCCTTTTGAAAAAGCATCTTTGGGACAACTACATCCTAGATAACTGAGAATCTCCATAGACAACCAAGCAGTTTAAGTCACAGAAAAGAAGATGTCTTCAAGTTACTCGTCCCAAGATTTTCAGAAGTGATTTGCCGGTGTCGTCTTCCGAGGATTGAGGTTGAAGCTAACCAAACTTTGGAAACTGTGCAAAACCATCTCTAAATATTGAATTAAGCAAATTAAGTGTGTGGAGGAAATGTAACTATGTGTCAACTGGATAATTGGCCCATAAGTCAACTAGTAAAGTGTATCTTTTTCTCTTATGTTTCACAAAGGGGAAACGCAGCGAGGGGAAGCCTAATCTGTAATATCCATGTTAGACAATGAATCAATTTTGCTTTGCAGTTAGAAGCAGCAGTGTCTCTCTTTTTCCTAGCTAAATCATCTCCGACGCAGGAAGTAGGAACGTGCAAATAGTAACAATGGCCCAATAATCATAGATAGGTTTGTCCATTTGATGCAACTCAGCAGAATCATTTTCCAGTCCAGCTGCGAAATTGAGGGAAGGTTTTGCTGGCTGTCTCACACACACGTTGCATTGGCTTCACTCAAACCACTAAATGGAATGGCAGTAGATAAGGCTGCTGCAGGGGTTTTGACCTAGAATCATTTACTAAATCTATGACATTACAATAATTTTTTTTTCCCCTGGCTGGAAATTACTCCCATTTATGAAGTATCCTGCTCATAACTTTCATAGCACCATTCATTCCTACCAGCCGCAGCTGAAATTAGTGTGTCTCCTCTCTCTCCCACTTGCTTCCCCCTGTCTCCTTCCAGCCTCCATTTGTGGCTAACCCCTAATGGAGACGAGGGCATCTGCAGACACATCTGGGGAAGTTTAGCTGGTTAAGTCATCTAGCTGATGGGGGCTAATGAAGTCTTACGGCAAAAGCTTTCAGTGTGTGCCACTGGTACATGATTTTAGCAAAATGCTTTCTTTGAGGGCTAGGTGGTTGAAGGCCTCCAATTGCTTTCAGGAAGAGGAGGATGCAGGGATGCCGGGATAATCAGAGACTGGGCTTTCAAGATGCTTTCTTTCTCATTCTATTGGCCTTTGTGGCTCAGACGTCTATTGGCATTTGTGTTCCCCTTGTCCTCTTTCTTCATCCTTTCTGCTTCTCTGAAGTGAAGCTCCATTATGAGCAATTAGCATTACCAGATTGCTAGCTCAGTGTTTCTGTCACGGAGATCCACATTTCACAATTAAAGAGCAAAAGCAAAATTCAACAGCTGAAATTCACTGCTGGGAACGATAGCAGAAAATACTTCATCAACAGCAGGCTGGTTGACCTATGATCATTAGAGGTTCCTCAACAATCTTTATGCCCTTCAGGACCTGCTGCTGAGTTTAGGCGAACCACTAATGGTTTTGTAATTAAACCACTAATAGTTGTGTAAAACCTGCTTAACACAGTTTTGCTTTTTAATTTTAAACTCGGAAATGTGCTTCCCCAAAAATGGAGCTCTACATCTCTGGACATGTCACCGTAAAACTGTCCCATGGTCCTATTGCTGCGTGAAGCAAATCAAGCAACTTAACTGTGCCCCAAAGATGCTTTTTCAAAAGACAACTGGACTTTGTTTTTCCTTGACGACGTTTTGCTTCTCATCCAAGGAGTTTCTTCTGTCCAGTTGCCTTTTGAAAAAAGAACCTTTGGGACAACCATGACCTAGAAAACTGAGAATCTCAACAGACTTTTAGTTGAAGTTATCCCACACCTAAGTTATTGGAAGACTTGTCTCCAGTTAGCAAGCATGTTCATGGTCTTTGAGAGGAGCGGCAGGGGCTACAATCTAAAAAATAAGCAGAAGTGGGCAGGACTAGTTCAAAAATTAAATTAGTCTTCATTTAAAATGAAGCTAATTGTAATGCGATTAACAAAGCACCGTTCCTGTTATTCTTCCTTGTATTTATTTCCCATGAGCAGAAACAGGCACAGGAAGTAAGACAAAGATTAATTCAAACTGAAATGGAATTAAAATGACATTAAATGAATTAAAAATAGTTAAGATGGTGAATCTTGGCTGAATTGATGTAACATACTAAACTCAAATCCCAATCAGATTATCATATTCTCGTATTGTATGATGAAGTGTCTAAATAAATCATGCTTTACCTAATGGCCTGCTTCACATCCAGCACTGGCTGGATATCCAACACATTTTAGCAACACCTAAGACATTATGTGAACTTCTCCAATACATATATTTAACATTAGTCCTGAGGGCTCCTTGATGCTGTCTGAACTTGGTTGTTTTCTTGTAGATACTTCATTATACAAACTAGGTGACATCAGCAGCACTGATGATGTTACCTTGTTTGATATTGATATGCCTGCAAGAAAACAACCAAACTCGGAGAGCGTCAAGGATCCCTTGTTTCAACCCTGAGCTGCAAATATTCTCCTTTATTGGTAATGTTAGTCCTCTGCTTTTATTTAAACCTTTCAATTGGGAGGGGCAACATTTGGAGGCATGGAAACAACACAAAAGCTTGGGGAAATGCATGTTTAGATGATACATCAATGATATAGGTAGATTGTCCTAGTCTGTAAATAATCTGACTCAGTTCAAAGCCTTTCAAATTCAATGCTTCCTGCTTACTCTGTGATTCAAATAAATTGGCTCTCATAGCTCAGCTTTAGATCCAGCCTGGTCTAAAGTCATCCAGTGTTTCTTTGACATTTCCAAAACGATAACCCGCTTGCCATCCTTCTTCAGGAAGGAAATCTCGCTCATCTCATGGGAACTATCAGAAATGGCATTGCCTAGAATATTGAAGCAGACTAGACAAAGCCCTTGGAAATATACAGTTGAGGAACGGTCCCATTTCAGTTCACAAGAGATTGACTAAATGCCATTGAGTAAGCTTTGATGAGACTGGGGTGATTTAATGAGGGCAGAGTTATCAATCCATCATAAGGAGACTTTCACCTTGTCAGAAAGTGGGAAGGAGAGAGGACTGGTGAAATTGGCAGAACACTATACAGCACGTTCTTGAGATATATATTATTTTAAAAAATAGGGATATTAGCCAAAACCCTTTTTCAAAAATCACCTTGAATTAGAATTTTAGATGAACCTCAGGAACAAATGGATGGCTCAGTGAAACCACCTTTGAAAACAGATATGAGAAGGAAGTAAACTCCAGCAGAAAACCTTGTTTCTATTTGAACTTATTTAATTATGTATATTCCACCTAATAACTTATTACCTAGCCACAGCAATTGGTTAGTGGATTTATATTAGCAAGAGAATTACATTGTTGCTGCTAGTAACAGAAGTATAAATTAACCCTTGACACTCTTTGGCCCTGCTACAAAAAGAAGAAGAAACAAACATCCCAAACCATATGAGATTACAACATTTTGTGAGATTATTTTGCTGTTCATGTAAGATTACCCAATTGTCTTGTAGGAGTGCTGTTTGTGCGCTTGTGCATTTTCTGGTACTTATAGATTTTGTATTTCTAATATTTTGATTAAATAATGATGCTATTGTCACCATAGCATGCTTCGCAAGTGCCTGAAATAACTGAGTACTTTCAAATCGCAAGAATTACACAAAGACCATTTAATTTTTACGACTCTTCCCTGCACACTTTCTGGATGTTGAGGCCCTAGAGAGTGTGCAGAGAAGATCAACAAAGATGATAAGAGGGCTGGAGGCTAAACTGTATGATGAACAGTTGAGGGAGCTAGGTATGACTAGCCTATTGAAGAGAAGGATTAAGGAAGATGTGATAACTGTCTTCCAGTACTTGAGGGGTTGTTACAGAGAAGAGGGGGTTGACTTGCTCTCCAAAACACCAGAAGGTAGGACAAGATCCAACCTAGAATTATGAAGAAATTTCCTTTACAGTGAGAACAATGAATCAATGGAATAACTTGCCTCCTGGAGTGTAGATGCTCCATCACTGGAGGTTTTCAAAAGTAGATTGGACAACTATTTGACTGGAATGTTATAAGGTCTCATGACTTCACCAGGTGTTGGACTAGAAGACCTCTGAGGTCCCTTCCAGCCCTATGATTCTACGTTCTATGTTCCAACTTTCCTATGAAATATTCATATTTGGGTACTGTCAAGAAAAGGGACATTTCCAGAATATTCATGCTTTGTGTAACCCATAGAAAGTTTTCAGAAATGAGCTATTTATCTACATAGACACATATCTAAGCCATTCCATGTAGAAAATGTCTGTACCCATAATTCAGTACTGTTATGCTCTATATATAAGTGTCCAGACCCACATAACTACCTGCCTTTTAAAGCAGGACATTAGATAAAATGAACCTTGAACAAATCCATCAAAGAAGATATTTATGTTCTTGTTCAGTCATTCTGAAGTGGTCATTGCTTTCCAGCTTTAACATTATATGACCCTGTAGGTGTCAACTACATAGTGTTCAGGATTTACAAAGACCAAATTAATACAGCAGAAAATTTCCAAGGCTGTTGCTTATATGGTTTTCCCTGGTTCTTCTTTTTACATCCAATTCATGCTTTTTGCATCTGAAAGAAAAGAGATTTCAACACAATTAAGTCCAATAACATTTGAATATTAAGGTAATGAATGCCAAGGCAGAACTGCTTTTATGTAGCATCCAGAGGGCTTTATGCTTCCCTCTGGGTGTGTATGTGCATTGAATGGAGAATTTGTTTAATTCAATATCATACTAATCTCATTTAGAAATTGGTTGACAATAGTATCATCCAGAATCAGTCTGGGAGAAAGACATTGAGTGTTAAGAAGAGTGAAGATTGTAACTGAAAAGGACAAAGAGATCAACAGTAATACAACAGCATATATTTTGTGGCTTCTAAAGGGTGATGCTAGCAATTTGTGGCACAACATAGGGTGCATATGGTTGTTCCCCTCTATATCTTTATTTAATTACTGATCCTCCAAGCTTCTAAGGTGTACCTATTCTAGACAGGTAAGTGAGAAAGAAATGAATGTAGAGATTGATAAATCTATGAAGATGTTATAAAGGCATCGATAGCTTCCTAAAAATATATAGTTCTATGCAATTATTGTTAGAAATTCTGTTTATATATATCACCACAGAGCAAAGAAAGTGTACAGTCACCATGTGCTTTACTGCTCAATTACATAGCTATAACAGGAAACAGAACAAAAGAGGATAGAGTATATATCATAGATCCAAACTTGTAAATACTGTCATCTACTGCCTGAATGCTACTGTAGTTGTTGCATAGAAATACATTCCAACAATTAATTCCAATAATTGTATATTTCTATGCAGTTTCTATTAGCACTGATGAAGGTGATGGGTCTTCCAGGGTCTTTTAAGATCTGCAGTGTTTGTTGCCTTACCATTTAATATATCTGGTCTACTTGTGTGTGTTGAAGTTTGACAACATTTTACCAAGCACCACACATGGTACTAGTTGGAATTTGCATCTGCACCCATTTATGGACCTCCTTCATGGACATTGCATATGGACTATATATTGTGGGATAATGCTTGAGTGCCACGGTTATATGCAATTTTGTGTCAAAGAATTAGTGTTGATTATTTCTGTATGTTATCGAAGAAATGCTGAGAATAATTGGCAACCACAGCTTAAGTAAATTCAAGGATATATATATGTGTGTGTGTGTGTGTGTGTGTGTATGTATGTATGTATGTATGTATGTATGTATGTATGTATGTATGTATGTATGTATGTATGTATGTGGTTGCTTTAAAGGAAGTTGTCAGACATAATTTCACGTTAACCAAAAGTTTATAGGCCCAACACCATTTCTACTCAGGCTGCTATCCATAGGAAGGAATTCTAAGACTTCTCAACCAAACATTTACTGGAGTTGCTAATTATTCTCCAGGCCTTAACCCTAATCCTGACATGGTGACCTTCTGGCTTCATTAAGGCCTATTTTATCCATACAAGAACCACTGGAATGATCTTCAGATAACAAGTTTTGGAAGTTTTGTAAATATGGCTTCAAAGCTTCCTTCCTCCCTTCTCTCCCTCCCTCATGAAGACATTAATTATCCACCAAGTTATTAGTTATGACTGGCATTACTGAACAGCGGATGTAGGAGGCAACCCTTAAATGTGGATCTATTGTAGAGCTGAATTGATTTATCTCAGTCTCTTTTGAGGTTACAGGCTTTACCTCTAGCAATAACCCCTGCCAGTCTACACCTCCTCATTTGCATAGGTAATTGGCAGCTTCTTAATGACTCATTAATACAGGAAAGGGACAGAAAAGAAAATAATGGTGTGGGTCTCATCTTGTAAATTAGCTCAATGTCAGCATCATGGATCATAATTCAAGAACAATACAACTGAACCAAAAAGTTTTGTTTGTTGTTGTTTTATTTTGTCTTTTAGGAAATGCAGGCCTTAGTTTTATGCTTAGAATAATTCACAGTATCTATACTTTTAGCTTGCATGCATGGCTTTCTTCCTCTTAATTATTGCATAGTTTCTGCTGATTTTGTTATCTGTTTGGTTTATGGCCATTCAGCTGCTTAATACACCTATCTATTATCTATCTGGATCAATGCTGTTTTCTCGTTGTATTGCATTTTCCTTAAACACATAACATCTCACAATTTCAGCCTGTACTATTAATTTTTACCTCCTTCCTGAAATCTATGAGCTTGTGACATGTTATCATAAGTTTTAAATACACCCAGAGAGAAATTTTAGTTATTTAGTGATCCTGTGGCCAGATCTTGTTTTTCATTCTCCGCTCCTCTCTACAATAGCTTGCTTCTATTCATTTTATTCAAGCCAAATAAGACATCAAGAGACAACTTCTTCTGTTGAGCTTTTTCAATAGGTGCATAATAAGATGTTGATGCATAATATTCCCAGTAATTAATAATAATAATAATAATAATAATTAATTGGGAGAATTTTTTTTTGAGACCACAAATTTGGCCAAGAATTTTAAGAGATTTTAATACAGGCTAGCATTATCTTCAAGGAACTATTGAATTGATCTCCCACCCATAATGCTTCTTGCAATAGCAAGAGCACTTAGACTTATATACCACTTCACAGTGCTTTACAACCCTCTCTAAGCAGTTTACAAACTTGGTCTATTGCCCCCAACAATCTGGGTTCTCATTTTACCAACCTCGGAAGGATTCAAGGCTTAGTCAATCTTCAGCCGGTCAGGATCGAACTGTTGGCAGTCGGCAGAATTAGCCTGCAGTATTGCATTCTAACCACTGTTCTACCATGGCTGTTAAATTACTAGTATCTTAGAAGAAGAACAATTATCCAAGGAAATTCAAGGCTTGGTTTCTTTAAGGAAGGAAGTAAAGACATAAGCGTCAGCAGCCTAATGTCTTTCAACAAATCTATGTTGCAACTTTACTTGGGGTACTTGCTCCTATTGTGCTTAGAATATCGCTGTGCAAATCAGCGAAAATCAGTTTGTCAGATATGTGAGTGAAGGACCTCTTTGAAATGCCTCCTTGAAGTGAAGCTTTTGTCCATATTCAGTAGAATATGTCATAGTTTAAGCAATGTTCCCCTTCAAAGTGCCCCTTAAAGGTGCATGGCACCCTCTCTTTAACAGGTAGAATAGCAACAGTCTTTCACTTTACTCATCAAAAATGGCTCCAGAATATGCACAGAAGCCGTTTCTGTCACCTTAACAAGTCGCTTCACTGCATGATGGCTTGGCATGCTTCTGAGTGGCAAAGCAATTGATTAAGAAGAATTGACCACGATCTGTGCAAGCTTATCTTTTAAAACCAGCAAATTTACCTTTAGTGTAAAGTGGAACCGTGATGGACCAGAACTAATATCCAACTTTGCAGTCTCATTTTTTTATTCCTAGCTCACATCAGTTATTGCTACTGCAAGAACCTGAAATTCCTCCCTCCCTCCCTCCATGTCTCTTTCTTTCTTTCTTTCTTTCTTTCTTTCTTTCTTTCTTTCTTTCTTTCTTTCT
>JANHFL010002757.1:79647-90141 GCA_032468155.1 Oxyrhabdium leporinum | reverse complement strand
TTCTTTCTTTCTTTCTTTCTTTCTTTCTTTCTTTCTTTCTTTCTTTCTTTCTTTCTTTCTTTCTTTTCTTCCTTCCTCTCCCCCCCTCAAAAAAACCCCCAAAGGCCTCCAGATTGATTGATTGACTAGTGCAAATGCTCAGCTTCTGTGTATCAGAAATACATCATGATTCTCTCCAGAGCAAAGGACATGAAATGTAAATTGGCTCTACAAAAGAGTGGAAAATAAAAACAGTTCTTCTCCCATGCTTGCTTAACTCTGCAGTTTTCTTCCAGAGCCTTTGGCAAAACACATTTTCTCTGGTCACTGGAGATTGGTGCTCAATTGGTTGAGATTGGTTAGGACATTTCTGCAAGGATCCTGTGAATGAGTGCTGGACAAGTGAATAAGCCTGGCTTAATTTGTCTGCCTTTTGCTAGTCTTTTGGGTTTTTGGTGGACCAGCCTCTCATTTTTTTTTATCCTTACGTTTTCATACCTGAGATTCTATAGCAGAGCAGAGCAAAGATAAGGAAATTCTAATTTAAATTTAACCATTGGCATGAACACATGAGATGGATTTTGACTATTTTTTTGTCTTATTCTCCCCCATACTCATTGCTTGAGATAATATATTTTGGTCCAACATCTTGAAGATGATCCTTATTTCTCTTGGTTGACTGACCTTGGATGAGCTGCATAGGTTCTTGGCATTGTTGCCAGTTTTCAGATAGAAATATCTCTGAGAATAGTGTAGACAACACACTCTGAATTTTGTGTCTAAGGTGTGGGTCACTCACAATCATTCCCTAACTCTCATTTTCCTCATCTGTGAGACACAAGGACCTACAATTACAAAAGGCTCAACCTTCTGTTCTTTTAACAATCAGACCCACTTTCTGTTTCTCCTTGGGAATGGTTGGACCTTGCCTACAATATTTTATGCTGGGTAACTAATTGTTTTGTGATTTCTTTTTAAATACCTGTTGCAAAATGCATGACTGAGCAAATCAATGAATGAACAAATGAATGAGCAAATGAATGCGTGAAAAAAAGAATGAATAAAAAATGAATAACATTTTTTGCATAGAAGGAATTAAATCCTTCCTAAACCTTTTGACCATTTTATAAAGTACTGCTATTTTATTTTTGTTGTTGTTGTTGTTTCTCTGGCATTTATTTAATTAATTTATATAGACAGCTGCTTCACAGCTTTAATTCTGGTACACGCATAGGATCTAATCTGGGTCAGTCACAGGAACCAGAGGTTTAGTCTTCTGAGCTTTTGGACTCATGCTAGAGCCCATCCTCAGGAAATGTTTCTTTAATGTAATGTGTGCTTTGGGCTATAGTATTTATGTGGTGCCTGGTTGTGTGTGGCTTTTTATTTGTTGTTTGGGGTGTTAATGGCCTGCTATAAACTCTTTGGCTGTTGTTTCCTTGTGCTTCCAAGTCCTTGGCTCCTATGTACCTAATAAGATAGTGGTAAATTAGCTCTCCTGTTGACTGACCAGGGGCCCGTTTCCCATGCTTCAATCTTTTCCCTGGCTGTTTTTGTACATGCTTGGCCAACAATCTTAGTAGCTGCAAAATTAAATGTATGTTCTTTGCAATGTGAGCAACACAGATAGGTTTAAACCCAAACATACACACACAATAAGAAAAATAAAAAAATGTAATGCCATTCTAAAATAAACACCATCACAGAAAAGGCAAACACATAGTGAAGGACCCACTTATTTCCAATTATATGTTCATTTCCCCCCCTCTCCCCTGGGGTGAGCTTGCTTTTAGCATATTTTATTTCTTCAGCCTTTCCACAAGTCTAAGTTGTCCAGTTTCTCATTTTGTAACTAGATTTTATGTTTTACATTGTTCCAGGTGGATGTGCTTTACATTGCTTTTCAAATATGCTTTCTTCTAATATTTCTTTCTTTACTGGTTCTGGCATGCTATCTTATGCCTGACATTTACTACTCAGCTTTTTGTCTTCTAGTGTTATATTAATATCATGAAAAGATTACAGGTTTCTGTTTTATCTGTCAGATTAGTTCTTCTCCTGTAATTCTACATTATTTAATTTAAATGTTCTCTGTGTGAATCTTTTTCCTTTTAATGGTCTGTAAAGCAATAAACCGCAATAATCCTTCATAAATCTAGGAGTAGGTCTCACTGATCTGTGTGGGACTTATGTATGAATAAGGATATTTAAGTTAGGCTGTCATCTTATTATCTGAAGTTGTTATATTTTTCCCCTATAGTACGTCACATTTCTTCTATATCCTATTGAATTCCAAAGCAGTTTTGTAGGCATGAATAGGATTGAAAGAAAATTGCAATCAAGAATCAATTTATTTGGGAGTAAGCTTTCTTAAGGTCAATTGGATTTTTAAAAACAACATTGGTATAAATAGGACATTTTTATTTATTTCTTAGTAAATATCATTTCTGATTCCCTGTTCATGCTGTCCTTTTAGCTACACCTATGTTTATACTTTCTTGCCCTGAAAGAAAATGAATTATTTTCACTTCTAAATAATAGTATCTCAGCAGAGGGCATACTTTTTAAATAAACTAGTGAAATACTCATTCTGTGAATTTCATGCCTTACATTTAAGATCTAATAAGGTTTCTACCTAATGACCTTATTAGGTAGCTTCACCTTATTTTCTCATGCCGGTTATTTTGTAAGGGATTTCTTTCGAAGGAAGAAAGAAACAGTGAAACATTGGCAGGATATGGTGCTTTATTTAATCACTAAGAGAATAAGGAGTGTTTATGAATGTGTCAGGTCTAACTTTTTCAACTTTCTGTCTAACTTCTTCAACTCTCTGTGATACAGCCTCCATCTCAAATTGTGATGAGTTTCCTAATCTTTGACCTCCATTTATGTTTATGTTCATTGAACCATGCTAATCTTCATTAACCTTAAATGAGTTGAAGCAATAAATTTACTGTAATACACCAGAACCTGCCATCTCTGGATGGTCTGCGAAAGTGCCATTTTTTTCCCCATCTGTTCTAAGATGTTGAATCAAGTTGATTTATAAATTGAAGACCAACCAGAGGGGCATTGGTCAGCAAGAGGTCTCTGAAAAAAAGTTGATTATGTCGGGCCAGAATTATTGAGCAAATATCTTCCTGCTTTGACTTGACAGGTTTATTTATTTACTTATTTAGAAATTTATAAAGGTGCCCAACTCTACCATGACTCAATAAAAAGCATTCATAAAATTGTTTTACACACACACACACACACACACACACACATTTAAAAGAGGCAAATGAAAGACTAGAATTAAAACAAAAACCAAAAAAAAACCAGACATGTCTACTGTAATCTAAGACCTAGGAAAGTAGCCAGGTTTTCAAGGCTTTTTTTAAAAACATAACCAGGATGGGGGTCAAACATACGGAAGAAGATGATGGTCCATCCAACAAGAGCTGTGACAGAGGAGGCACACCGGAAACATTCCATTGTGATCATTTAATCAGCCGAGTTATATCTCTACATAAGAGGGGGGGGGGAGCAACCAGGAGCCATTTGTGAAACTGTGCAGTGGTTGAAGAATAACAGCATCCGAGCAATGTAGAAAGAAATCATATTTCTTTTCTGCCAGTTCTTATTCAGTCAGAAGACGGAAAATATGGTTGAAATGATCATGGGTGACTTGTGATGTAAGAGAGTGTGTTTCACTGTTAAACTCTCTCTAATCGTCTGCAGCCACCCTGGCATGCCAACCTTCCATTCAATCCCACAGTGCCCCCATGGCTCTATTTATTATTATTATTATTGTTGTTGTTGTTGTTGTTGTCGTTGTCAGTGTTAGTTATTGTTATGGTGGTGGTGGTGGTGGTGGTGGTAGTGGTGGTGGTGGTTGTGGTTGTTGCTAATAATAATATTTAGGAGGTTGATTCCTTCGATCCTGACCGGCTCAAGGTTGACTCAGCTTTCCATCCTTCTGAGGTCAGTAAAATGAGGACTCAGATTTAGTGGGAGCAAGAGGCTGACAGTGTAAATCACTTAGAGAAGAGTATAAAGCACTGTAGAAGCGGTATATAAGTCTAAGTGCTATGATTGTTGCTATTATGGGATAATGAGCCATTTTTCAGAATGGGTACTGTGGTTAATCTGTTAAGCTTGAGAGTGATGGAAAGGGAAAATCGCAGTAAACACAGCAGTGACAGTAGACAATAAAATCAGATCAGGAACAAAGCAGAGAGAAACTGAAAATACATTCTCAAAACTTGGTTTCTCATCCATCTGCTGATTGCACTTACAAGTAAGATCACCCACAAACCATACACGACTTCTCTTAATTAAGTACATGATGCCCTGTTCTGTCTAAAATGTTGACGGCTGTAGGATTCATCTGCAAAGAAGATCATTCTAAAGTGTGAAAAGTAGACGATGGCTATCGAGCAAAAAGATGTACTAAATGTACTTAAGAAGGTTACAGACATTGTTCCAGTTCAATCAGAATAGAGCTGGAAGGGATCTTGGAGGCCTTCTAGTTCGGCCCTCTGCTCAAACAGGAGACCCTATACCATTTCTGACAAGTGGTTGTCCAGCCTCTTCTTAAAAGCCTCCAGTGATGGAGTACCCACAACTTCTGAAGGCAAGCCGTTCCACTGGTTCATTGTTCTCACTGTTAGGAAATTTCTTCTTATCTTACTGTATGTTCCTTATGTTAGGAAGGTCTCTTTATGGAATTAATCAGCTATGTATATAATGGCTTTTCAAAGACATGTTGTATACATCACTTTCCACCTGCTGTTGGCTACAGCCCTGCTCCAAGTTTGTGCCTAATCTAGAACTGTCTACCGGAGAACTATGTAAGTGTTTCCTTCTGTATACACAGACAGTTCTTAATTAACCAATGCATCATTTTGTTATAAAACCACTGTAAAACTCTAAACTTCGATGTCGTGTAGGCAGAAGCCAGCCAGGACAGCGAAAAACAGATCTCCTCCCTTTAAAAAAAAAAATCCCACTCAGCCAAGGAACATGAGCTCCTTCACTAAGCCCACACTCCTCTAGATATTTCTGTTTGATTCTTCAATATTCCTTTGAATTACGGCTTGAAATTCAGTAGCCTTCCCCCCCTTAACCTCACCCTTCAATATTTCTTGTCTAATGGATCCACCTGGTGCACAGAAACAACCTAAAGAGAGAAAAACTAGTTGCAAAAATGTTGCCCTTTGCCAAGCGTCCCCCGGGGTTAGGGATTGATGCAGATGTTTCAAGAGCTGTGTAAGCATTGATGCTTCTGAGGCATACAACAAATCTTTAATCTTGCTGGTTATATTGTCATCACTGCAATGCACATAAAAGCCAACTCATCTTCTAAGGGCTGCAGCTGCAAGTCGCTCATCTTTTTGGCAAGAGAGTTTCAAATGGGTTGACCCTGCTTTACCCATTTTACTTTCAGAAAAATCTGCCTGGGGAGGGGAAAAAAAAGGAAGAGTAAAAATCAAAATATCTTGGCTAGAAATGGATGAGCTAATAGAAAAAGGAATTACTCTCTGGAGAGAGTTCTATCTATAGAACCTGCATCAAATGAGACCAACATGATTTAAAACAATTTGCAACCAATCTTTCTACGTTCTTCTAAAATGATTTTCTCATTTGGTGGCACGGTGGTTAGAATGCGGTATTGCAGGCTAATTCTGCTGACTGCCAGCAGTTCGATTCTCATCAGCTCAGGGTGGACAAAGCCTTCCATCCTTCCAAGGTTGGTAAAATGAGGACCCAGATTGTTGGAGGCAATATGCTGACACTGTAAACCACCTAGAGAGTGTTGTCAAGCGCTACGAAGTGAGTATATAAGTCTTAAGTGCTGTTGCTATTGCTGGTTCCCTTTTGTAATCAGTTAGCATTTCATGGTGGAAGTTCCTGGCTGAGGCAAGGTTATCTGGAAGGTGCTGGGATTGTATGCAAGTGGATTCTTTTCTGGATCAACTGAACAGTTTTCCTTTATGTTTGTCAATGCAGGTTGGGGGACACACCATGCTGCCAATCCGCTGGATGCCTCCTGAAAGCATTATGTACCGGAAGTTCACCACAGAGAGCGATGTCTGGAGCTTTGGAGTAATTCTCTGGGAGATCTTCACATATGGAAAACAGCCTTGGTTCCAGTTGTCAAATACAGAGGTATCGTGCATATAGATTTTGACTAAAAGAAACATTAACATGACCAGTCCATGCTGTTCCTTTTAGTTGGTCAGCAGTCAAAGGAAGTCTATGTTGTCCAATCCGGTTGCAAATGGTTTTTTGGGATTTTAGAGGAAGTTGCCCTCAGAGCCGTGATGGCACAGAGGTTAGAATGCAATATTACAGGCTAATTCTGCTGACTGCCAGCAGTTCGACTCAGCCGTCTATCTTTCCGAGATTGGTAAAATGAGGACCCAGATTGTTGGGGGTCGTATGCTGACTCTGTAAACTGCTTAAAGAGGGCTGAAAAGCACTATATGAAGCGGTATATAAGTCTAAGTGCTATTGCTATTGCTTCAATTCTCCCAAGTGACTAAATTATTTTGAAAAATGAGAAATGGGCAGTTTGTTGGAAGAATGTCCTCTACCTGGGCTTTATTTTTATTTTTATTTTTATTTATTTGTATCCTTTATTATTTTTACAAATAATTCTAGATGGTGAACATATCCAACAAACCTTCCTCCTATTTTCCCCAGACTAAGAAAGAATGACAGGCCCAAGGTCATCCATCTGGTTTTAAATGACTAAAGTGGGCCTTGAACTCATTAGTTTCTTGCTTTGTAATCTGGTGCCTTACCTACTAGATCAAACTGGATATCTAGTATTAAATACATTGTATTTAATGCATTAAATGGATTAAATGGATTAAATACATTGCATTAATGTAATGCATTAAATATATTGTATTGTAATCTAATGTATGGTTCCCTCAAGTTTTTTGAGATAGTCCAGCATCACCATTTAAAATACTACACACACAAACACACACACACACACACACACACACACACACACACGTAGGGAATGGTAGAATGCCTATGAATAATATGAGAGGAAAGAGAATTTAACAATACAGATCTCAAGAGATTCTAGAAGTATGTCTTTTGATAGAAGTCGACATGTTGAGTTTGTTTGTGCTAATTTCTGAATAGCACAGGAAAGATACAAAAGAGTTTAAAACCACAGTCCAGGTTAGATCAGGCACTTAAAATAAAATGGTCTAAAACAAATAGAAATTCTAGGCTTCTGATGCAAATCAGTCCCTTGCTATGTTTTTTTTCCAAGGTTCCACAAGGGTAGAAGCAAATAAGCCTTTTGGGTTGTGCATAATGTTTTTTTGGGGAGACCAAGGGCTACAATAAGTGAAATAAGGATGCAGAATGTAGGGTTGACATTGAGCATGTGGGAAGAGCAGAATTCCTTGTTTTCTTTCCCTCCCTCTCTCTCTCTCTCTTTTTTACATTAGGAAAGAGGCTATTTTTGAGTGATTTAATAATTTCATTAAGCCTATTTTATGTTTACATTGAAAATGGTAGGAAAGTGAAATTCATGGATTGGTTTGAAGGGTTGTGGAACCCTGGGGTATAAATGAGCAGTTTCTGGGTTTGGTCTGTTGTGGTCAACTTCAATTGTTGAGAGTCACCATTCTTTGTTTTAGATTGGAACCAAAAATGAAAACATGAGAAAGACTGCGCTGCTAGGACATGGTTTGAGTTGTGATATTGTGATAGCTTTAATTAAGGTTTATGGGAGAAAGAACAGCTGGAGTGTAAGACATAAAACCTGGTAACATACACTGTACTGAGCCATAATGTTTATTGTTTTCTTTACCAGTGGTAATTGAGGCTTAATGTGATACATGGGTTCTTTGAGGTTCCTTGGGATATTCCTGATTTGAATTTTATCCTAGGCTGCTATTCAGGGCATGCATGGGCAAGACAAGAACACAAGGGCAAATAAGCCAGAAATTAGCCCAGAAAACCTTTATGATTGCTATCTTCTGCAAAATAAATAAATAAATAAAATCAGTGATTTAAATAAATCATGGCTTCATGTAGGAGCCCTCAGCTTTTTCTCCAAAACTGAAAGGCATCGTGTAATTATGGATTTTCTAAAACTGTTCAAGGAATTGTTGGTACAGAACATATTTGATGACAGAAATCTAGAATTGTATTCTTTCGATCAGGGGTCTCCAACCTTGACAACTTTAAGGCTTGTGGACTTCCACTCCCAGAATTCTGGGAGTAGAAGTCCACAAGTCTTAAAATATCAGATCTGCCAGCGCTTAAAGCGCTAAATAGAAATGATCCTTGAGGCCATTCGTTGAGGAAGATATAATTTTATCAGAAGACAAATGTACCAAAGTGTATTGCAAGACACATTAGAAGACAAGTGTGTTAGAAGACAAGCACACCAAAACTCCTAAGTTCAACTTTTCCCTCCCTTAACTGCCTCCCATCGCTGACACACACACACACCCATGACCTTTTGGGTTCAGCAAGATGCTTTCAGAATGGTCACTTCAAGTTTGGTTGGTATGCATTTGCATTCTTCTCCCAGCCAGGTGACCTTGAAACATCATCTTGGGGAGATGCAGAAGTTCCTTTCGCTTTCCCCCAAGCATTCCCCCTCCCATCCACCATCCCTAGAGTTCATGGCAGACTATCACCACATGGTAGTGAAGCACACAAGCAAGTATAAGGTGGCAGCTGACATTTAAGGTTGCCATGGTGGGAAACCTCTGTTTTGCTCATGCAGATGGGGGAAGGAGTTTGGTTTTAAAAAGTAACAGATCAGTAAATTTATAAAGGAGGCAATGCATAAAATGAACCCTCTATGTTTCCTGTTGCAGGTCATTGAGTGCATCACCCAAGGCCGAGTCCTGGAGAGGCCCCGGGTTTGCCCCAAGGAAATTTATGATATCATGCTGGGATGCTGGCAGAGAGAACCTCAGCAGAGGCTAAACATTAAGGAAATCTACAAGCTCCTCCATGCTTTGGGCAAAGCCACTCCAATTTACTTAGACATCCTCGGCTAGCAGCGACCAAGCTTCGAAGTTGTTGCTGTGTCTTTTTTCTCCCCACCCTACCTCTCCCTTGACCTCAAGCCAACATATTCATATAAACTCAAGTGCCTGCTATACATACAACACTGAAACAAACAAAACCGAAAGAGACAAGTTAAAGGGAAACGTGGAAAGCCTCAATCATATGTAAGGCAGTTGGGGCTATATACAGAAAGAGAAAGAGAGAAAGAGAAAGAGAGAGAGAGGGAGAGGGAGAGCTTTTGCTCCCATAGTTGCTGCTATTAAAAATATAACATCCCAGAAGCAGAAGGAAAACGTGAGAGAGATTGAAAGTTTTCTACAGTATTAAACAGAACACGAGGGGAAAAAAAACAAAAAACAATATTTAACTTAAGATATGGAACTGCAAATCCTACAGTGTCCTTTAGATTCTGGCTACTGCGTAGAGTTCAATTCATTTGGAAACACAGAACAACAACAACAACAAAAGAAAAGTTGATGAAAGCATGCCTAATCGGGGCACCAAACTGGCCATGGTCCTGTTATTCCAGGACGATTCTCCCCTGGAGTAATTTCCTTTTAAGAGATCTCATCTACCATCGTAATGCCACCAACCCCACCTTGCCCCTCTGGCTTTAACAATTCTGGAACCTCTATTGTCTCCAGCGTATCTCATTCTACTCCAAGGTTTCTCATTCTCTCCTATGTGTAAATGTTTCTGTTTTGGAATATATACCATTCAGAAGGTTCACTTCACCTACTGGTCAAATGAAACGTCAGAGGAACGTCCACCCCGGCTGCAAAGAAAAACAAGAATGGATCTAGTATTGTTTACCTGATCGTTTTTCATATTTCCTTTCCAAACGAGAGTCCTGGAAATGATCTCAAGGACCCAGACAAATGTCTGCAACAGCCATACGCAAAGAAAGTTTATGAAGTGGATATATTGGAGACAAAATCCCAGCAATCCTCACTGGAATAATTCTAGATATGCAAACCACAGATACAGCTATTACAACTATTCCATTGACAACTATTGACCCAGCTGTCAATTCCAACAAAGTGGCTTGAAAGCCATGATCTCAGTGGAGGTGGTCCCCCTAATTTTTTTTTTAAATATGTATATATATATAAAAGAAAAAAAAATCATGGTGATTTTTGCTGCACTTTCCCCCCTGCTTCTTGTAAAGAATATTTTACGGTTCTGATCTAATCCAAGTTCTCATCAATCCTGTGTTGGGTAGGTAATCTGTCCCCATTCTGGACATGCCGGTGGTCTTAAAGGCAAGGAAAGAGAGAGGTATGTCTGAAGGCTCCACAGAGAGTTTATGATGAAGCACAAAGTAGAATCCAAATATTCTCTATGTTTACTTCCTCTACTGTGACCTGGGTCAATCTGTATCTCTTACCACTTCAGTGAGGAATGGATGATCTCCATGGTTGTAGCTTAGAATCCAGCTGAAATATTAACTGAAGGGGGCTGGGTCCCCTCTGA
>JANHFL010002757.1:57333-67705 GCA_032468155.1 Oxyrhabdium leporinum | reverse complement strand
CTTATAAGCTGTAAACCGCCCCGAGTCTTCGGAATGGGGCGGTATATAAATGTAAAAAAAAAAAAAAAAAAAAAAAACTTGCCATGGCCAACAGGACAATTCACAGCGGAACAATTGAACACTGTATTAATCATTTCATTCAGGCACTTTCATTATTAGTGACATTTTCATTGCAATTATGGTAAGTCTTGTATTTCTCTATTGACTTTATTTTATTGTTACTGGCCACAGTTCCATTGAAATTAATTTAACTTTTGTATTTGTTAAATTGTCCCATAGCAAGTTGTCTCGTGATGAGTTGACCATGGCAAGTTGTCCCATTCCATACATATTGGGCTAAGCCATTATAACATAGCCTGAATGGAGAATTCTGCATGAACCTAGATGTATAATTGATCCCAAGCCAATATCTCAAAGCTTCAAAATGTAATAAATATCCACACACAAATATTGAAATCATACTCTTATTATTATACCTTTATGCCATTTTTTTTCAGTTATAGTCTCCCATTCTCCATTTGTGTGTTGGAGGGGGGTGTTTCCCACAAAAAAAACAACTTTTAATATGTGGGGTTTTTTTGGGGGGAGGGGGAAGTCATTTCCAGAGTGAGAACCCTGGAAGACTGGAGAAGTCTTGTAAAAAAATGCAAAGCTTAAAGTTAAAGAATATCAAGTTGACATGTTTATTAATAATGGATGCTGCTACCAAGCAGAATTCATCCTCTTCTGTAGATGAAGAATGTAACAAATTCTGTAGATGAAGGATGTAGTATATCGCTCTGTTATCTAACAGCTATGATGGGACAATGTGAAGGAATGACTGGAGTGGTGGGCTGCCCTTGTTACCATCTCCAGCATCTGATTCCTAGAGACGGTTGCTTCACCCTGTTTTATCTCTTGTTGCAAAGTTGCAATTTGCAAAATTGCAATTTTCAAAGTTGGATAGTTTGTCTTGTCTATGGTGATTCTCAGTCATCCAGGTCATAGTTGTCCCGACGGTGCTTTTTCAAGAGGCAACTGGGCTTTCTTTTTTCTTTGAAGATGCTTCACTTCCCATCGAAGAAGCTTCTTCAGCTCTGACTTGGAGGTTTATCTGTGATCTCAGGGTTACCTGAATAGTTCAAATGGGTGTGGAACCTTCCTGGAACTGCTGAAAGGACTGTGTGGTAGACTGGAGATAGATGATGTCGTATCCCTCTACCTCTGTTGAGAGAGGGCTGTTCAATTTTGACATAGATGGCTTCTTTGACCCCTCTTTCAAATCAACGGTCCTCTGTCCAAAATGTGGACTTTGATGTCTTCAAAAGAGTGGCCTTTGTCTTTTAAATGCAGATGGACTGCTGAATCTTGGCCTGATGGGTTTGTTCTCCTAGGCTGTGCCTTGCGTTTATGAAGTTGTTTTTTTTTGTTTCCCCAATGTATAGATCTGCACATGTCTCACTGCATTGTACTGAATATACCACGTTGCTCAGTTTATGTCTGTGTGTTTATCCTTAGGGTGGACAAGCTTCTGCCTCAAAGTCTGAATATATATATCTCCCAAGCATTTTACATATATAATTAATGCTTGGTTTTTCTGTGATATTTTCCATGAAGTATTTTCCCTATTTCTATTGTGTTGTTTTTTTTCATTCTCCATTAGCAACAGGAAATTCTGTTAATCCTAGATCATTTTATTTACTGCATTTTATTTTGTTTATTGGACGATATGCAGTATCTTTCCTCCTATACTGAGGTGTAATCAGATTACATTGCTTTCATATTGTTTTCATTCCAACATCTGTTGTTGAGATCCAAGAGCCCTGTAATATATTTTGCAGAGTTTTTGCTGCATTTTTAAATCCCCTCTGAATTTTCAGATGCTTGCTTGTACTGAAGTCGATCTAGTTCTCCATAAATTGAATGTTTCTCTCCATCTTCAGCTTTTCTTTCTTAAATAATTCTTTCCCACGTAAGCTGCTGTTTTATTCATTCTTTCCCTTTGCCATTCTTAGCAGTGACAAGTGTTGGATGGGGTATTTATACATTGGCTTTTCATTTTGCTTCAATGCTTGCCAAGAGCAGTGTGTGTGTGTGTGTGTGTGTGTGTGTGTGTGTGTGTGTATGTGTGCTTTTTGTCTTACCCTTTCCATCCTGCTGTGTTACTTTGGTCTCATGCATCTTTCAGTTTCCTTGACATCTTTATCTGAAGGATATTTTAACATCTAAATAAATGAAAGGCAGATGTTACAAATTACACTGATTCTTTTCTGGAACCATTTTTTATTATAATATACAGTGTACAATGTACAAAATCAACTATGGCATTCACATTTTTTTAAAAAAATCCATATCTTTTTAGGGATTTGCAGTTGATCCAAATCAACTGCAATTGTCAAATTAATGTTGATATTTGATCTGATTTGACAGTTTCAATTGATTTAGAAAACTGAATCTGTTTGATTCAGTGCTTCAATTCAGAATGTCAACTTGTGTCAGCTTCATCCAACAATTCAATCTGAATCATCTATCCGGTTCAGAAAGTCAATTCAATTCAGAGATTCAATCAAATTGCTTTTAAAACAAATCAAATGTTTTCACTGTTCTACTAAATAGTTTCTAATCTACTCTCCATTGTGGATGGTTACTATCTCCCAGCCAATCTACTTGACAATATTTTTTACTAGGGGGAAAACATGGAGTGACATATAGTTTTTCCTGGAGAAAGGTTGGGACATAAATCATAAAAAAATTAAAGGTAGATAGAAATACAGAAAAGCAGTCATTTTCATGCATTAGAAGCTAATTAGCATTAGTAGCTGAACTTACTACATAAATGTCTGCATGTCCATTTTCAAGATATTTTCCCTTGATTTTGGCAAAGCAGCTAATTTAAGAAAATAAATAGAAAACTGTTTATTCTATGTGTGAATACAAATGTACAGGATACCCTGAGCAATGAACTGGAAATAGTCACATCATCTTTAAATAAAAGGAGTATCCAACCACTTCCCTATTTTAGAAAACTTGCTTTTAATCATCTGAATTATATAAACAGAGTCACATTGTTGTATCCTTCAGAACACTCCATATTATCTGCCAAAAGTTGATGATGAAATGGCCAATATTTGGTAATGCATATTAACTAGTTTATGCATGACTTTTTAAAAGTCATACATACATACTCATTCATGTGAACAGTGTTTAAAATAGATATCACTATAGCATCTTCTTCCATGAAGGAAAACCGGCCATTTCTTTGAGATCAAGTAAGTTCACTGGGAGTGTCCCTGGAGCATGGTGAATCTCCCACATATCAACTCAACAGACGACTAAGGTCAATAAGGGTATTTGTAGGGAAATAAAAATGACCATTTTTGCTTGGATAACCTGTTTGTACCCACCTATACTTAGCACATGTGGATTCCTGTATTCATAGTGGGAAAATTTCCAGCACCAGAGAGATTAATTCCAAGCAGCATTATTTGGGGTGTGGAGGAAGATGAATACAATTGAAATAAATACTAATAGAAACAGGCTGTTATGCCCCTTCTTGGAGTAATGGTTGAGTCTTTTGTGTGTGTGTGTCAGACAAGTTCATTCCAATCTAAGGTTCCAAATAGAGCATGCTCCAGTGGTGACATTTTAATTGGGTGTTGGCATTTTCAGCACCGTGGACAGTAGCATGTCTCTTTAAATGGGACTGCAATCCTTGCTTGTATCATTTCTGCTCAGACTTTACCCTTTGCTGTGATTAGCTGCCACATTTTGAAGTCCCTTAGATATGATGGACAACTTTCATTATCTGAGTCTGTATGAAACTGGAGTTCTGGTCTGACACATCTAGATTAGGGGACTTCTTTAGATGATTCAAGGTGGGAGACTATTTCACTTGACATAAAGGAGGAAACACTTCTGACAAAAGAGGACAGTATACATGCCAGACCCATCCTGCCTGAAAAGATTATAAGTTGCTTTCCTTTTTTCAGACCAAGCTGTCAAACAAGCAGACTTCTCAGTAAATGCAGTCAGAACGTGGTATTGGTTTTTATTGAATAATTCTATTGACAGGATGCTGGGAACAATTAAAATTGAAGTTTTAATTTAGCAATAAAAACAAAACAAAGAAAAGGAAAAAAAAACTACTGTAGTTTAAAATCAATACAATGGCATTTTTCAAGCTGTCTTTTAATCAGAGGGCCAAACAGTTTCTAAAGATTCTGGTGGCATGGTCATTTGCAAACAAAAGCTAACCATATGTAAAGAGATTGTTATTGTTATAAGAATAGTATTACATATGCCACTTTTCTGAGTCCAGGAAAAAGCAAGGGTGAAATGTGATCCCCATTAGAATTCAGAGAGGACTACAGTTTTATTATAACAGTTCTGTATAACCTAATCCCTTCCAGATGTATCATATATGCTACCCAGGAATTCAGAGAGAGATTTTTCATATCTTGTTGGGGAATATCTTATATTGCATTTGGGCAAGTGGCAATGTAGGCATTACGAATATCATTATGGTTGTTCATACAGCCAGTTTAGAGTGGATTTGGCAGTTGTGTTCATCTACCAAGTCTTTCCCAAGGAATAGTGGTACATCTGGGATAGGCAGATGTTGTTTAATAATATTAAAGTATCACTACAGGATGTAAGCTCTTCTAAGTAAGCTGCCTTTTGCAATTGATTGAGGGTGATTTTGTCAATGCTGATAGTGTTCAAGTGGTGGTCCAGTTGTTTTGAAATTGCACTCAAGGCAGCTATTACTATTGGTACTATTTTTGCTTTCTTTTACTACAGTTGTTCTACTTCTATTTGCAGTCTTTATATGTTCCTTTTCCCCCATTTCTTTCTCTTCTATTCTGCTGTCTTTAGGTATTGCAATGTCCACTATCCAGACTTTTTCATTGTTCTTATCAGCAATTACAATGACAATCAAAACAGAGAGAGGGGGGGAGGTGGCTTAAAGTGTCTTATCTGTCATCCACCTGGAATAAATATCAAAAGGACTATGTGCAAATAAGTCTGGAGAGATTTTCATGGTTTTCTCGGTTTAGGTATTAAAATGTGCACTTCAATTTAAAAAGTCTGTTTTTATAGTTTGGCCACAGTGCTTCTTTTACAGGGAAGGAAACTGAACTTAGAAAATAACCTGAATCTAAAAACTTAGTCCATTTGTTTTTTTTTATTATTGTTGTTGTTGTGTTTGTTTTGCTTTTGTAGAACAAGTACTCTGTTGAGAGAAGTAAACAATGTTTGAGTTCATAAACTGTACTAATCTTTATATTTGGCTCTCTGGCTTAGATCGTTCTCCCAAAAAAATTAGTGTAGCAGTTTATAAACCATGGCCTATAAATGAATCAGCGGGTGTCATTTTAAGAGTCTCTGGAGACTTAAAATTAAGAAGGTCGCATGTGATTTCAAACTCTCTGGTTTAGTGTATTATGTCAACCAAGCACATGAGTTGAAACCATGACTGGCTAGTGATCTGCTACATCTTTAGAGCTCAAGCCATCTCCAACGAAGGGAAATTGTGGTCCTCCATCTTTCTCAACATCCTCTTACTTTATTCCCTGTTCTCTGAGGGTGGCACATCTCTGTGTGATTTCATTCTGCAGTTTATATTTCATGGCATCAAGAATGTATGATGCTCATTCTCCCTTGAGAAAAGTCTCTTTTCGAAATTCTTGTTAAAGTGGAGGTAATTTCTTGCACGAGTAAGCCTTCTTCAAGTGCTGCTTTACATATCTTATTTCTCTAAGAGCAAAAATTGAAGAATTTTCTACCAGAGTAAATTATGCACATTGATTTTGTTGCTAGTGGGCATTGGTTGGTCTTCTCCCCAAGCTCAGGAAGAGGCAGCATTTGAAGGTCTGTTTATCCCCCCCTCCTGCATAACAGCAGATAGGAAGAAGGTTTAGGTAGGATACCTCTCCTTTCCCTTAGAATTTCTGCATTAATATTATATAAGAGAAAGAGCACGTTTATAGGTTTTTGTTGGTGGTGGTGGTTTGGTTTTAATTTGAATGGCTAACAACTCACTTCTTTCCTGTATTAGAAAGCAAATAAGGAAGTTGTAAAGACAAAGGAGTCTCAACAACTCACTTTAGCATCAGTTGAGAGAAAAGCAGCTTTTATCCATCAGAAAACAAATATAGTAGAGTATACTTTATCAGAAAAAAAAATGAAATGGAAGTTAAATTTTATCCAGTTCTATCATGTTGATGGGTGCTGTTTCCAGATAACAGATGCATACTAGAACTCTGCTAAATTGTGCTTTGATTGATAGCTCTTTTGTTCCAGGAAAGATGTTTCCGATTTTCTACATATTCAGGATAACAGAAGACGTTTTGCAATTTTCTGTAATTTTTGGCAATGTGTTAAAACTTATCATGGTTGTACCTTTTGTTATTCTTTTTTTTTCTGTTCTTCTGAAGCTTTTTCTAGATGTCCGCATTTCCCAATGTGGATAAATCTACTGGGAGAAATTCCCCTCTGATCTCTTCTCTTGGGTTTGCATGGATAAATAAAACAACGAAAGCTGTAAATTGAAAGAAAAACAATTAAAACATAGACTATTCATACCCACACCTCATGTGCATGCACACACACACACACACACATACTTTGGCCACCACATAACTAAGTACAGGAGTACTTACATTCTACTCAAGAGTGTTTCACACAATTCTTCTCCTTTGGGGAAAAAAAATCTTGAAAGGACTTTATTTTTTATGAAATTGAATGAGAACTGATAGGAAAGAAATTTCGAACTCTAGATTGTGCCTGGCACAACAGTATCTTTGGGTTTAGCCTATGATGACAACACCCATTTATTAATCTATTCTTCTATCCTATTCCATTATTCCCTTCCATGAAGTTAGGAGTGGATTTCCTTGAATTCATGTTCGTGATTGTATTCTCTTCATGGTTGTGCCCTAATTAAGCCATTTTCCAATGTCATGTGCAATCTTGCATATATGTGTGTGTGTGTGTGTGTGTAGATCCAGGTCATTGCACCATTGGTCAACCAGAAATGGGCATCAAATAGTGCTGTATTCAGCACTTAAATGCAAAATGAGGCTGGCCAATTTTATGCATAGCGCACTGACACTAAAAATAGTAAGGAGGTTATGCATTCTTTACTCGGAAAATTTCCAGACTTTGAAATCAAGTCTGGCTGAATATTCTTATTTTTTTCTGCTGAGATTGATATACTTATGGATTTATTATAAGGAATAGGTTGGTTGCCCATATCCGAGACCGAAGCACCTTACTGTCACAACTGTTCCATCTCCAACTTCTGTTATGATTTCTCTCCCTTCGTTTAGGTCTCAAGAAAGAAAACAAAACAAGACCCTTGGTTGTTTGGGAAAAAATATTTTAAAATGTGCAGTAGCTGAAATATGTAATGGTGATAGTATCTATTAGGGATTCAGTGCTTCGCTTAGGGCATCTGTCTTCTTCTTATAAAGAATGACTTGGTGCAATGTTATCACCTAGGAAACAATAGCAACTTTATTTTATAGATACATTTTTGTTTTCAACTATTCCCATTATTGCACTGCACTGCTGTTGTCAGAAATGTAAGGCCCCAGTAGGAATAGACAACCAAAAACAATCACCCAATTTCTAAACTGTAAATCATCATTTGGATAATGGATGAATTGGGGACCATGGTTTGGTTCAATTCTTACTTCAAAAGGGAGGACCTAGGTGAAAATTAAAGCCAAAGTCTCCTGCTGAAGATTATTTTACCAGTTGTCTGAAAAAATATTTCTGTTTTTTTAGACCTATCTTGGGTTCTGTTTCTTGGTTATGCCAGAGCATGAAAGAAAATCATGCTGGCTTTAAACAAAAGACATTGGGAAGAACTGCTTTACTTTCAGGACAAGAAGAGGATCAACTAGGTGGAATTCCAGCCTGAATGGAGACCATCCAAAGACTCCAATACAGTTACTTAAACTAAAACCTTGGAGAAGTTAGTGAGACAAAATTATTGTCATTCACGAAAGGAATTTTGATTTCTACCGGATTTACAGTAGGCACAATGAACTCACTCTGGATTGGGACTAGAGTAAGCAGCCATGAATAGCAGTTTTTAAATAATTTTGATATGATATTTTGGGAAGATAATGAAATGGCTTAAGTCTCTCTGATGAAAGAGGTTGCACATCTGCACATCTGCACATCTGTATGCTGCTTTGCATACTGTTGTTTTTCTTCCAAAGCCCACCTATGGTCATGTATGGCTTCACGACTCCATATATTCTGCTTTATGCCATATTGTTGGCTTTATTGCAGAACTTCACTTCTCTTCCCGATAGGAAATGGATTAGGGTTTTCTAGTATGGAAAAAAATAATATCCTGACTCCACCCTAGGGGTAAAAAAAACAGTCCAGTTTGCAACAGATTGTTATGCCTTTCATCAAGTAAGAAGCATGACTTCAAGGAAAGAGTTTTATGTTAATCTATTTGGTTCAGCTTTGGGCCAAGCAAATAATCTTCATTTGGATTCTCTTTATGGTCCATGGAAATACTCACTCTCCTTGGCAATGCAACTTTTCTTCTAGATCAGGACCTTTTGCCTTTCTTGAACAATGCAACTTGTATCCACCACGGATCAAGCCATTGATCTGTGGCTTCAAAAATCTGACAAATTGGGAATGATCAGACAGCAAATCCTTAAACCATCTAACTGGGAGGAACTGAATTGAAATGGTTGATTCAGTAACTTGATCTATTTTAATGATTCAAATGAATTTATATACATTCAAATCATGTAATCAAATAAGTCCACATTTCCACATGAATTATTGGGCAGGTGGAGAAGACCATTCCTGCATAGCCACAGAAACATTCAAATCATGTAAAACTAGCTGGAGGCATCTTATTAGATTTGACTTCAGATTTGATTTGGAAAGTCAGTTTGATTTAGAGAGTCAATCAAATTGCCTTTGACTAAAGTCTCTGCACAGCCTTAATAGTGTGTGTGTGTGTGTTTGTGTGTGTGTGAGAGAGAGAGAGAGAGAAAGAGAAGAATATGTGGCTTGCTGGTTATTCATACTGAGGGTGATGACAATCTTAACATTCCCAGGTGTTTGTCTAGACTTCAGATAAGTTGCAAACAAAGAACCAGTTTTGGTGATCGGTTCAATGCCTGAATTTTCCAAGTATATGCAGCTGCAGCAGGCATTTACAGGCAACAGTTGAGTTAGTCAACAATCTGACATTGTATAAGACAGATACTTAAGGGACAGTATGGAGTGGTTAAGGGGATGGAGTAAAACCAGGGGGACTTACAATAGCTTCACATTTCATCCATGGAAGCTCTCTGGTTGATTTGGGCCCATTCATTCTGTCTCAACCCAACCTACCCCATAGGATTGCGCTTGTTGTGTGGAAAATGGGAGGAGGGAGTGCTATGTACACCATCCTGAGTTCCTTGAAGAATCCAAGAAATACAGAAATAAGAAGGTTTTTCTTTTATTCAACTTTCTCCCACCACTTAGCATGGCAATACAGGTGACTAGCTTACCTGGTATATTTACCACTTGTCCTCTTGGTAGAGCAAGTCTTTGCTTTGCTGTCAGCTCTCTCCTCCTCGCTCTGCCCTGAGGTATTGGGTTGTCATGTGAGAGGAAAAATTATTTATATTATTAGCCTATCTCAGACACTCCTTTCTCTTCTAAAGAGGGGAAACATTATCCTTCAAGGGTTCTGAACCTATTTTGAACTTTTATTGGTTTCTTTTAAGCCCCGTCTCTCCCAACCTTTCCCCTCCCTCTACAGCCCATTCCCTCGGAGCAAAAAGAGAAAGTATTTTTTAAAACGAATAATAATTTATGTTTAGTATAAAGAACAATTTAATGGCATCACCAAAGGTCATTTTCCCCACCATTAGCATCACCCTGGTTTGTCCCCACAGATGACTTCCTTAGCCACCTGCATACATAAATTCACTGCTAAGGAAGCATATCACAAACAATGGAGGAGAAAGACAAAGGACAAAGATCTAAGGCCGTCAAGCTTACTGCTGCCAATACCAAGCAAAGATCCCTCCTTTAAAAAGAAGTGATTGCTGCCCTTGTAAGACAAACTCATTCCAGGACATTTGTTTTGTTTTGTTTTTTAAAAAGCCTTTTCTACATATATATGTATGTTTTGTACATGGGCCAAAACGTATGTTATTTGACCCTTGTGTTTACTGTCCACATCCACTGATGCACATATATCTCTCTCAAGTATAAATATATTGTATGTTAGAGCTGTAAATAATTCTTGGTCATGTGTCTCCTGTCTTCTCATAGTATCATATCCTTATTGTTATGTTTAACAGTGTCATCTATTGATTGATAAAACCTATGTGTAAAACTGTAAGCTCCTGGTGTA
>JANHFL010002757.1:11606-26316 GCA_032468155.1 Oxyrhabdium leporinum | reverse complement strand
GAAGGAAGGAAGGAAGGAAGGAAGGAAGGAAGGAAGGAAGGAAGGAAGGAAGGAAGGAAGGAAGGAAGGAAGATTTGCTATATACCTTTAATTTTTCAAAAGAAGTTCAGCAAGCTTACACCACTTTGGGGCTTTTAAAATATTATAGAGTTTGTTTGTTTTCTTCCTGGAATGTTTATGTGACTATACAAGCACATTCGGTCATTCCAAGAAATGTTGGGGAAAATATCCTTCACTCTTTAAAAACCCAGCATGCTCCGGTTAACATCTAAAGAAAGATAAAATAAATCAGTTGGCTTTCTCACATTTTTTTTTACAATGTGATGGCAATCTTCCTTTGTTCCCAGCACAATATCTCCCTATAAACAATAGCTGACCTTAGTCTCGGCTATCATTCACTCCTACCATGGATCTAACCATAAATATCTCAATTTGTCTTCCAATAGTAGTTGCAATTCTCTTAAAATCCTATTTTTAGCTAAGGTTGTCCTGGACTACAGCTTAATTTCATTTTTTTAAATGATAAAAATTGACCAGAAATGCAGACCACAGTTGAAAAACTCCAACAAGAACTGACTAGAAAATGGTGAGAAACAATGATGTTACAGACATCCAGTAAGGGACTTATTAAATTCCAATTCATTCTAAATTGCATCCTGTATCCTTCTGGTATATAGAACCATCTTTCCAAAGAGCATTTTCTAAGCAGTCACATCGTTTGAAGTATAACTTTAAATGAGCCCAAGAAGTAGTAGCATGTATTTTAGCCAACAACTGTAATGTTGTTTAAATATCACCTACATGTGGCGAAAAAGCGACATTTGAGAATTAATGTTCCCCATATATGCCACTTTGCTGAACGTAGACGTCTTTAAAATTTATTTTGAAAAGAGCAATAAAATAAAGTTAGCATGGAAATAAGAGAAAATCCTTTCCGCTTGCCTGTTTTGGATTTTATTATCATAGGACAAAACATTTTTTAAATGATCAAGATACCAATAAATTAAACATTTCTTTATAGCATTTATTTAAAATGGGGACATCTGGAACTGAGAATCAATTACCCAGAACTAGCAGCTTTGCTAATGAATATTAACTTTAAATTGTACTTCTTTCAAAGTGGCTCTCCTTTTCTCAAGACCCTTCTTTGGGAACAGTGGGAAAGAGAGAAAGCTAAACATTTTAAAGTCCCATTAATTTTAATGTGAGTTAATCAAACATATAAATTTCTTTAAGTGGAAATCCATGCAACTTACACCTATATCTTTTTGCATGTATATTATAATTTTATATCTTATGTCACACTAAACTCAAATACGCCAATGACTGGGCAAGCCACAGAGAACGGATGCCAAGTTCCATACATTTGTAAACAGATTCACAGAAATGTAAGAATTTGATTAAATTTCATTTCAATGCAATTCAAAAAGAAATATGTTCATGTAAATGTCCCCATCATGTATTGAATTATTTATTTATTATATATTTCTGATGACTCATATGAACAAACAGAGTTAGGTACCAATTTATTCAGCCTGCATTTAAGGCTTTCAGTTGTTGAATGTAGCCATAGTGGCTTCGACTCTGCACTTCAGGGCTGAATCAGAGATGTGATACACTGTTTTCCTGGTTTTCTTGGGAAAAGTATATTTCTGATAGCTTATTGAACATTCGAAATATGCTGAAGACCTTTTCTTAAATCATTATGTCAAAAGTTTTTTGTCCCAGAATGCACTACATAGACAAATCAAAGAACTGTCTAAAACCCCAACTCAGATGTAGTACTATAATATCACAGTGCTTGTTCAGTGGTAGCTAGCAAAACTTGTATTTCCTGCCTTAATTGACTCCCATGTGCTTCCATAACCACTTTCAACCAGAAACTGATGAAAAATGTTCCTTTGCAGTTTTAGCTACGTGTGTGGACCATGTGCCTTCAAGGCAGTCTTGATTTCTGGTGGCTGGATTGGAGAAGACTCCTGAGAATAACAATGACAGGCAAGAAAACTAGCAAAGGATCAGTGAACAAATCAACCCAGAATTTTCACTCGAGGCGCAGATGATCAGGTTTAAATTATCCTACTTTTAGCACATTAGGCAAAGTTCTAGCTCTCTAGAGAAGGTTCTAAAGGTAGGACAGGTAGAAGGAATGAGAAGTAGATGTTCAGCAAGAGATGGATAGATTCGGTTAAAATGGTGATGAGTGCACTATTAGAAGACCAGGTTAAGGATAGATCACCATTGAGAAAATCTATGTGGTTGCTATGAGCTGAAAATGAATTGATGGTACATAATCAATGAATCAATCGATGCAAATCATGAATATTATGAGACCAACTTTCAGGTTTTTGTTAACATGGTGTGGGGGATAACCCATGGCTCTCCAGATGTAACGGAATGCTAAGATCAGCTCACATGGTCACTGGCATTGGGAGATCTTAAGTTTTGTAATTCAGAACATCTAGAAGGCTACTTGTTTGCCATCTTCTGTCAATAATAAATATGTTTGCTGTTAATTGACTGGTTTATATTTATGTGAATTATTATTTTATTTATTTTTTCCTACTAAATTTATTATAGCTGCCGACTCCAATAGACCGGCTGGTGGGTGGCTTCCAATATCCAAATAAACAACTAAAACAATTTAAGACATGAAAAAGTAACCCAGACTAAAATAACTATAACTTACAAATGCATGAAGGGCTCCATAAACAAACTAAGCCTAGGCCTGGGAAGAGATTCAGGTCTTAAGAACCTTCCAGAATAACATGAGAATGGTCACCATCCTTACTGTAGGAGATGCCAGACTAAGCCCGAGGGAGGGGTCAAACACATCATCAATCTCAAGTCCCTTCTTGCCCAAAAGAGATCTTAGTCCAGCCCCACCTTGAATTATGTTGAAACTCTTACCTACCACCAATTTGCTTTAAATCTTTGTGGTTCAGATTCTTGTAGAGAACACTAGCATACAATAAATCTACATTCATTTGAACTGCCTGGATTCCCGATTTCCTGTGCTTGTCACATAAATATTTCTGGGAGATAGCTGTTCCAGAGGGTGGGGTAGTGACAGAGAAGGCCTGTTCCCTTAGTCCTACAAGATGACAATGTGTAATTTAGGGGAATTGAAGCACACCCATTTTCCCAAATATATCCAGCAAGGAAAAAAAAAACGACAATTGCAGATATGATTTGTTTGTTTTTCTTTATGTGCCTGCTCTTTATTAAACTTTTCAGGTTGCCTAGTTTTATTGTTAATGATGGGGATGAGAAAAAAATATCTCCCCCCCCCCGCCCATTCCACATGATTCATAATTTTATTAAGCCTCCATTAAGTGAGGTGTGAAGGCATGGACTAGCCTTACTAACATATTGTTCATCAAGAAAGCAGTCGCTGATATATCTAGGGTGTCATTTGTAATCATTATAAGTCTTTGAAATGAAAATAGCAAGATGAAGAGAGTCGGGTTATTAACTGCTGAGATTTAATACATTCTAATCTATCCCACTGAGCTAATAGACATTATATTTGGTACTTTCCTTTAATAATCAGAGTGGAATTCATCTGTTTCAGAGTTGCAACATTCTGAAACTTTGCTGCAGAGCCAAGATTTGTACAGCATGGGTATTTAGTGGCTTTTCTGAAATCTTTGTTTTCCAGTGAAATTTGCTTTTTCATCTCATGAAAAATATGGTTTCAGGCATTGACCCTGGATTCTTTCATACAAATTTAAATTTTAAAATATTTGCATGGCCACCCATGTTAAGCAACTCTGGGTGGTTTACAATTTTCCACAAACGTGTCACCTCCTTCTGTTCAACTCCCCATCTGTGGTTACCATTGTTGACCAAACAGTTTTATGGATGATCCCAAGTGTTTAAATCATGCTTTTTCCTATTTTCAAAGAAATAGGAAAAATGAATAAATAGTAGTGGGGAGATGTCTTATGACTATGGTAAGACTATTGAAGTCTGAAGCAAAAATCACACTGCCAGTGACATTTTCTCATTACTTTGAAGCTGTTCTTAAATTCATGGATTCTGACTGTGATCAGTTGTTATGTCTGAATGAGCTGGAGTGGGGGGAGAGTTGCACCCATGAGAATGGTCAGATAAGAGGAATGCGGATGTGTCAAAGTTTCAAAAGGGACCCTCCCTAGTATTTTGGGCTGTTAAAAGCCACAAGGGAGAAAGTTACATGATTCTGTTAATTTAACACTACAATAGAATGAGAATTAGATCATCTGGGTGTGCTTCCTGTCCGGATTACCTCATAAGGCTGAGACTAATATATTAACTGAACAATTTCTGCATGTTTATAGACAAATTAGTCATCCTTGTCAATCACTGGAGATTCAGACAGGTCAAATAAGTATGAAGATTTATTGCAAGCTTAGGCTCTCTACAAAAATCTGAGCTACTAAAGTCAAGGGAAATCATGGGTTCTACTTGCATTTTTGTGTCTCCAGGGAAACAATTGTTCTGAGCATAATGGGAAGACAAGATTTGCTGTCCCCGAGAGAAGAAAAATAAACAAAGAGATTAATTCTAACCCTAATATATAAGTGATGACAGTTATGTCCCCAATCTGCTGTCATCACTGGGTGAAGAACATTCCTTAAAGTAACCTTTTGTGGCAACTTGAAAGAAACACATCTTCATCCACCCACTCGCCATAAAATAAAAATATAAAGAAAAGTTCCCAGAATAATGGAAAGATTTTTGGATGGCTGTAGTAATTTACAAAGGTCCATTAAATAACAAATGCTCCTCCACAGTTGCTGAAGAACAGATCCAATATGTTCGAGTAATAGAGAAATGGCCTTTGAGGTCATCTTGACTCTTTTAGTACAAAGAAATTGTCTAATTAGAACACCTTGTGTGAATTGAATCTCAGCCATTTACACCAGCCGTGCAAAGCAAACAAAGGGCAGCAACAAAAGAAGAAGGAAAGGATATGAATGTAATCCATGTTGCAAATATCAGATACATCTAGTAATATTATTTTGCTTCTAGTTTTACTAGTGCTTTTGTTGATACTGTTGTTAAGTTCAGTCAATTCACAGATTACTGGAACACCATTCAATGTGTTCTTTTTGGATCAACTAATTTTAAGTCCTTTTTGGAGGATTCTGGGTAGGTTGAGGGTTGGAGTGCTTAAGTGTAAAACCAATATGCTCAAGTGGAAGTTGTTAGTGATAACAACATGCTGTGTGAATGTGGAAAGATGCAGAGCCCATCTGCTGGTATGTTGGCTTCTTACCAGAAATATGTACCGATAATAACTTATTTTTGGTCAATGACAAACTCAAGAAGGCGGATTCACTCTGGCAATGAATCTGGAATCATTCTAAATTTTGATCTAGACATGGAAGAAGAAGAACCAATTAGTTGCCATTTCCTGTGGAAACATCTTCTTTGTTCTAATGACCACCATGCACACCCAGATCCAATCCAGATGCTACAAAATAGTAATAGCAATAGCAATAGCCCTTAGACTCATATACCGCTTCACAGTGCTTTGCAGCCCTCTCTAAGTAGTTTACAGAGTCAGCATATTGCCCCCAACAATCTGGGTTCTCATTTTACTCAGGGATGGAAGGCCGAATCAGTCTTGAGCCAGTCAGGATCTAAGAAATTGAACTGTTGGCAGTAAGCAGAGTTAGCCTGCAATACTGTATTCTAACCACTACGCTATCATAGCTCTTGGTGGTGGTTGCATGAAAGGGGCAAAACACTAATCAAAGTTGCCAAGAGAGCAAAATGAAACAAGACCAAAAAAGCTTCTGTATGTTAACTGCTACGATCCATGAAAAATTTGGTAAAGTGTCTGTTGATCATTTTTCATCTTATTCTTGTTCTATGCTCGCTCACCTCTTTTCCTTGTGTGCTATACCTTCAAAGCCTAAAAACTGGGCAGTATTGCCTTTAATGTATTCTGGAATTTGCTTTGAGAGTCTTCCTGGCTAAGGACCAAGACAAAAATGCAAGCAAAAATTAAATTAATTATGAATTAAATGGATTAAATAAACTTTCCTGCCTTCAAGCGGAGGAACAGAATTGTAAGAGTCCATTTCCCAACAGTTTTAGCAAGGGATTAACCAGTACAACACCTTCAATGTCTCAAAAAAAAACTTTTTTTTTTACTGCCTGAACTAGTATATATTTTTCTGCTGGTTCTCATTCGTTGCGATGAGAGAGAATTTTTGAAAGTTTTTCAGAAGAGAAGAGATTTTCAGAGATTCTTGGAGATTTTCCAGGATGAAGCATGACATTGTGTGTGTGTGTGTTGGGGTGGGTATACTTCTTGACTTCCTCTACTTCTGTCCAATCTCAAAAGGACATTATCCAATGAAGGGCATTCTACTGTAGGATTCTCTTGGCAGTGCTCCTTCTCACACTGATAAGAGGTCTTGTCCTGGAGAAATTTATCCATCAAAAATTTATTAGTTTATAGGAGTATGAAACACAAAATAAAATAGAATTAATGAGGAAACAAGGGAGGAGAAAAGAGGAAAGGAGAAAGTATGGGGTAGAGAGTGAAAAAGAAAAAAAAGTGCTGACTTCCAACTGTTTTTAGCACAGTAGAAGGTAATAACATTAGAGCCTCAACTTTTAACTTTTGCACAATAATGTGTATTATTATCCTCAAGAAATTAAGAATTTGTTTTCCTGGAGAAATGTTCTACCCAATTTTTCGATCTGTCAGAGAACAGACCGTGTGTGCTTGGCTCTAGTCTGCATGCTATTGATCAACAGATTAGGTGTGCATATATTTACAGATGAGCGAAGGACACATTACGAAAGACACATTACCATCTTCTCTTAATTATCCAAGGATGCTGAAGAATTTTTTTTTTTTTTTTTAAAGACATTCTGCCCCCTGGGTGAAGGACAGAGGAATGCTTTCTGAACCTCTGGTACTCCTACGGTCCCTTGAGTGATCTTTAGATGAGCATAAGATGCATAATTATGAGCATAATTAGCCCATCACCAAGGAAAATCTCCATTATGTCTCCACCTGAAGACTTTAAAAAAAAATTAAACAATAAATGACCAGCTCTGCTTTGCACCTCCAACTGTTCTAAATATTATCTTTCGATAGAACTTTAGCCAGAGCTGATCTCAAGCTAGCATACCAAAGGTCAGTCTCTCCCTCTCTCTCTTATTCTCACTCAAACAAACAAGGGGGAGGGGGGGGGAATCAGAGAGAAATAATTACTGTGTTTTGTTTTAGCACACAGCTGTTCTTATTACCATGCATGATATATGTGGAATCTGGAGCAATTTTTCTTAAGTCTGTGAACCGTGATTGCTGATTTCCCTTGCTGCCCATGGAACTTCCGTGCATAATAATAAAAAATAATAATCATTTTTTAAAAAGGAAGGATGGAAAACGTTTTGACATTTCTCTGTGGGTGCAATTTCAAATGCTCTGACTGGTATGACAACAGGGACAAAAGAAATTGGAAGATAGGACTGTAGTTCTGGTTGAATGCCCAGATTTCTGCCATCCAAGAGGAAGGAATTGCAGTTGTTTGGGAAAACTGCCTTGGACGTATAACTCGAGGCTCAATATTAAACAGGACCAACTCTTCTTAGCTTTTACATCTAGAAAGAGCATCCTAGGTGCTGCTTACCAAAGGATCTGGGGCCCTAAGGAGCCTTCAAATCTTTGGACATGATTGTTTCTATAGGTATCTGAGCCATGGTGGCACAGTGGTTAGAGTGCAGTACTGCAGGTTACTTCTGCTAACTGCCAGCTGCCTGCAATTTGGCAGTTCGAATCTCACCAGGTTGACTCAGCCATCCATCCTTCAGAGGTGGGTAAAATGAAGACCCAGATTGTTGGGGGAAAGAGGCTGACTCTGTAAATGGCTCAGAGAGGGCTGCAAAGCACTGTAAAGTGGCATATAAGTCTAAGTACTGTTGCTATTGCTATCCATCAAATTACTAGTTTTACTGTGACTGAAGATGATGATGAAAGTGGTATTCATGAAGCACAACAACATTAAGTAGCGTTAGTCATTGCAATGTGAATTGGTATTGAATTAAAATCAATCCAATTGAATTCTTGACACACTCTTTTCTCTCTAGCCATTCACAACCCAGTGCAACCCTGATTACATACCTACACTGCCTAACAATGCCACAGAAGTAAATTAAAAACGTGTGGAGGGAAGGGGGTTTCAGTGCCTCAGAGGGAAGGATGGCTCCTCTTACCAGATGAAACTCACTCTTCCAACACAACATAGAAAAATTCACAAACCTTCTCATGTTTCAAAGGAACTTGAAATATGCATTGTCTCTGCATACCAATACCTTATGCAGTGATTCATTTAATAACTGTAGCAAGAAAATTTGTAAAATGGGGCAAAACTCACTTAAAAAATACCTCACGTATTAATAGATTTATTTTGGGACAATTGTGGTTGTAAGTCAAGGACTACCTGTAAGATATTTAAATACAAAAGTTACAATAAATGGGGAATACAATCTAGATTTGCATAGAACAGAAATGTAAAGGTTGCTGGTCCCCTGGCCTCAAAAGATTTGTCTGGCCTACCTTTATAAGGTGATGTTACATTGCTAATAAAACCAGAACATGAAGAATGGGAGGGTAGTTTTGGGTGGAATTTTGATGAAATATGGTGGCCATAATGGAATATGAAATATTTACTGAGCCATGGTGGCATAGTGGTTAGAATGCAGTATTGCAGGCTAACTCTGCCTACTGCCAGCAGTTCGATCCTAACCAGCTCAAGGTTGACTCAGCCTTCCATCCTTCCTAGGTTGACAAAATGAGGACCCAGACTGTTGGGGGCAATATGTTGACTCTAAACCGCTTAGAGAGGGCTGTAAAAGCTCTGTGAAGTGGTATATAAGTCTAAATGCCCTTCCTTCCTTCCTTCCTCCCTTCCCTTCCCTTCCCTTCCCTTCCTCCTTCCCACCCAGTGATTAGAATGCAGTATTGTAGGCTAATTCTGCTGACTGCCAGCAGTTTGATCTTGACCAGCTCAATGTTGACTCACCATCCTTTTGAGGTCAGTAAAATGAGGACCCAGATTGTTGGGGGCGAGAGGCTGACTCTATAAACCACTTAGAGAGGGCTGTAAAGCCCTGTGAAGTGGTATATAAGTCTAAGTGCTGTTGCTATTGCCATCCAGAAAGCTTTACAATGGAAAAGCCATGGTTTATGTCTACTTCAGGTTCAACTTTATGTTGGAAAACAACAGTATTTCACACACAGAGCTGATTGCAGTTACTGTGCGAATGAGCAAAGTGAGGAACGATGAGGGCACATCTGTTTGCACACACCTAGTAAGTAAGCTGTAAGTAAATGTCAGCAGACTGCTTTGCATATGAAAGAATCAAGAACAAGCAGATGCAGCACTTTGCTGTGTAACCAAGAAAAAAGATAACTCTATTTTGAGTTAAGGATGTCCTGGAACAAACTGCTGTAATATACAACTGGCCAGTTTAGTCAAATTAATGGTCTTGTAAAGCTATACCTCAGGAAGTTTCCCCAGTTTTAGACTCATTTTTATCCTACATTTGCAAGTGAGCCATTCTCCAAGCTTCAGCCACCTGAAACCTGGAAATAAACAGTATTATTGGATCTACTAGAGGTGTCAAATCAGTCACAAGGAGATGAAGCAGGGCAGGCAGAGAAAATGGTGGCACATGGAGCAATCTTTCCAAGCTCAGAAGGTCAGCAGGATTGAACTTGGTTAATATTTGGACATAAAATCTTCAGAGGGAAAAAAAAGGTGGGAAAACATCCCTGAAGAAAACAAAAACAAAACTATTTCCACTCTACTGCCAAGGAAATTACATGGATATATGTCCTGGGTTCCCCAGTAATCGCTTGACTTGAAGAAGTCTTTGTTTCTTCTGTTTTTTTTATATATAAAGACACACCAAAATTTCATGCAATCATCACTGATGACCTTCAAGTTTCCAAAAGGATTTGGGGGGGGGGGGAGAGTATAATCCAGTAATGAAATTCTAACGAGTGTTCTTTCAAAAAGGTTTTATACTGCCCATCATTTTAACCACATTTCAGAAAGCTTGAAAGACCTGGAAAGGAATAATATTATAGAACCTCCAACCTTAACTCTCTTTTATTGCAATTCTGTAGTCCTTTTCCCCCATCTTTTCCTCCAACAGAGTTACTGAGTGTGAGTGGGCAGCCATATAATTTTTTAAATAAATAATTTGTCTGTCTGTCTGTCTGTCTGTCTGTCTGTCTGTCTGTCTGTCTGTCTGTCTGTCTGTCTGTCTGTCTGTCTGTCTATCATCTATCTATCTAACTCTTAAAACATGCAATGACCGACTTACCTCTTCTTCAAATGGAAGACCATGGTTGAATTAAAGCAAAGAATCTGTAGTTTGTAGAGCCCCATTCCCAAATAAGCTTTTCAATCTATTGTCTGTCTGTCTGTCTGTCCATCCATCTATCTATCATTTGTTATTTTTCTTTTGGTGCATCAGTTTGGACAGGGTTAACCATTGATTTCTTCCAGCATGCTCCCCCTCCCCCCCAATTCTCATTTTCTGAATCAATTCTACAGTCCTGATGTTCCTGATAGTCTCCCATCCCTTTGAGATCAGTTAAGGTTAGCTATATGTTGATAAAGATTCTAAATCATAGAATGATTGCGGTAGAGTTGTCTGAAGTTGTATGAAAGTTGAATCATTGTAACTGGACTAATTTTGAGGAAGATGCCTAGATGGGTAGCAAAACATCTCTCAAACTCACAACAAAATTAGTCCGGTTGCAATGATTCAGATAACTTCAGATAACTTCAGATAACTTCAGACAACCTTCAGTTAAGGTTAGCTACCTACTTAGTCCAAATATTTTCATGCCATTTTTTCCCACTGGTTTTGTATAACTTCCTTTCTCAAATGTATGCTGCTTTTAATTAACTTTTCCACCAAGTGCAGTAGATAGCAACATATCCCTATCAGCTGCTCTTTATGCCACAGCAGTTCCTGCATGGATGAATCACAACATGTTGAAATATGGAAAAAAAATATCCAGATTTATTTTTGTATATCCCTAAATCACAGCAGAGGGGCAATTCTGATTCTGAAACATAAAGTTAGTTACGACTGTAATGAAAACCCAGATAGCAAGCTGAGAGTTAACTCAAACACTTAGGGACTCCAATTTCCATATTAGCCACACCTCAGCAAATCTTATTTCATTACAGGATGGCTCTCTTCCTCCAGAACCACAAGGATAATTTTAGTGATTAAGTTTAAATTGGGGATAATGCATTAACATGCATTAACATAATATCAAAACAATTCCTTGCAATTATTACTTAACCTGGGTCATTAAAAAAAACAAAAAAACCTTCCTCATTTCATCTCTCTTCACAACACCTAGTTAGTTATTAACTAACAGGGACAACACTCACACACACACTCACAACTAAGGATAATAAGTTAGAGAACAGTAAAATGAATATATTTACCAAAAGTGATTCTCTCAAGCCAGCAAAGGGTAAGAGTAGGCTTTAAAAAGAAATTCCACTTGAATCCTTAATAATCTAACTGCTGCTTGTCTGAAGAGAGATGTGAGATTTTTCTTATTTCTTTGGAGCTAGGGTAGGGAGAAAGAAAGAGGGACAGAGAGAGGAGAGAAAGGGCGTTTGTGAAAATCTAATCAGAGATGACCAACTAAAGGCCACTGAACAAGGCTCAAAGGGTCAAATGAAAGCCACATATATCACTATACTAGCATGCAAGTGGCATGAATTAAGTACCTTCATACATTGTGTCTCTACATCATGGCACTGTCTGCGTTAGGATGCCATGTTCTAAATGCTGCAACGCTGACACCTTCATGGCCACTGAACTCCCCCTTTTTAGCCTTGAAATGAGTGTTGAACATTGAAAAATGAGTCTCTCTCACCGTTTTGAGACAAGGAGACAGTTTTGGGATCACCCCCCCCCCCCAAATAGAGGGTCATTGATATGTTTGGTAGGCAACGTGGCCTGCTGCCCCAGGATCTCTTCCAGGAGGAGGAGGAGAACAGAAGCTAGGTTGTTTTTTTTTAAGGCTATGTCTAATCTGGGATCTACCATTGAGATCTTGTCAGAAACATCTTTCTTTGATGGCCTTTTACACAAATCTTGTTGCAATTGCTCTGGGATCACTTGGGTTGTTCTTCCAAATCATCTAATGGCTACATGCAGTTGGATCCCCAGTGCCTAGAGGTGGGCAGAGAGCAGGAGTTTTGGTGATCTTTGTGGGGAGCTCCTTCAAACACTGGAACTATCTGATCTTGCTTGTTGATGTCAAGCCTAGGGCAACTTCTCTGGAAAATCTGGCTTTGGACCAGCTGTGAGAACTCTTGGCTAATGATTCCAGCCCTTGTTGGCTTAACATTTGGACTGGGACCGATACCGAGAATGACTGAATTGCCATATATTTTATCCTCCTTGAAGCAGTTCTTTGCTGTGTGATGGAAGAGAAGTGCAAAAGTGGGTTTTAATGCACAAAAAGGCTACAACACTGGGGTTCTTGGTGCTCTCTGATGTTTCACTCTATATGATAATGCTACCTAGTTTGGTAATTAAATGTCTGCAAGAATTTTGTCAACCTAGGAAGGATGGAAGGTTGAGTCAACCTCGAGACGGTGAGGATTGAACTGCTGGCAGTCAGCAGAGTTAGCCTGCAATACTGCATTCTAACCACTATGCCACCATGCCTCATTCTCTATTCTCTACTATTAGTAAAAGGGTGCAAACATGGAAGTCCCTCCAAATCTAGCTGTTCAGACAATTTGATCCATCTATGTTTATTGGTCAGACAGACTTCATTTGAAGAAGTTGCAGCTTTAAAGGAGTTGGAGACAGGAATAGGGTTTAAGTGTTCCTTTTAGCCAGTGGGAAAACGATTAGGATCCAAGCTATTTCCAAAGAACAGATTCTCCCAATAGAAAGTATGCAAATCCCTTTATTCTTCTGATTAATAACATATACCTGGTTTTATCTTTATCAAAGTGGTTTTATAGCATATCTCACCATGGTATCAATAAGAAAAGGGAGACAATTATTTTTCAATAAGATTAGCAATAAAATAAAATGAGATTAAAAAAAACCAATCCCAAGGAACCGCTACAGTTTGTCAAAGAATATTCATTTGTTATTAAGTATCCATGAAATTCTAAAAAAAAAAAAAAGGAATAAAGCTTTGTTTTGAGCAGCATCTGTAATTCTCATTTGCAAAATAGTATCTATTAATGTGTAATTTTACCACATTTTTGAAAAATAAAATAAAATAAAATACTTTGTAAAACAATAAAAAAAAATCACTTGACCGAAAACAGAAAATGCTAAAATACTTTTGGAATAAAATCAGTTCATTTCTTTCTGAAATAACTCTGAAATGCTTCTTCCCCAAATCTAAATATATATTCCATTTCAGATTTTACAGTTCTGTCCCAGATGATTTTCCACACCTGAATTTCATGGGTTAGATTTTTTTTTTTTAAAAAAAAAGGATGCATATAAAAATACATGCAGTAGAGAAATTTGTATCTACACATACAGGCAGCTATTGGAAAATATTTATTATTTAAGTGTGCATAATATACAGGTGAAAGTAAATATAAATGCTTGCATAGTTCTTTTAAAAATATTTTGTGCATCAACATGGAAAGAGGGTGAAACAAATTAATGCTTTGGAAGCAGGCCAAGCAAAAAATGGACCAAAATATACAAAGTCACCCTTCCATCATACCACTCACAAGCAAAATAAGATTTTTAAAGACAATTGCACATTGAATTTTTGTTTCTTTTGTGCAACATAATGTGACATGTAAAAAAGAGGATTGCAACCCTGTGATGTAAACTCTGGCCATACACAGTCTCATTATTGGAAACAAGCATGCATTTCATGTAGTTTGAACTATGACCACAGTGTTTCATCATTTCTCCCATCCTTGTCCTCCACAAGTCACCTATGGAACTTTAAAAAGAAAAGTTCCTACGATAACCTCAGTAGAAAAGCATACCTAGAGGGCTTCTATGAAGAACAACAGACATAGACAGGATCTACGAATCTATGAAGTGTAGAATCCATGAATGCCTGAAAGTCTATGGGGGATTCTCAGTCATCCCCGTCATGGTTGTCCCAAAGGTGCTTTTTTCAGGAGGCAACTGGGCTTTCTAGTTTTTCTTTGAAGACGTTTCGTTTCTCATCGAAGAAGCTTCTTCGGCTCTGACTGGATGATGGGGAATGGAAGGATTCAGTCAGAGTTGAAGAAGCTTCTTGGATGAGAAGCGAAATGTCTTCAAAGAAAAAAAAAACCCAAGAAAGTCCAGTTGCCTCCCTAAAAAGCACCTTTGGGACATGAATGCCTCACTTTTCAAAAAAAAAATGTAAACTGCCCATCCTTCTAAATAACAGGTCTCTCCTTAAATGTTGCCACCTGATGAGACCTCACACACATGCCTGGCTGGTGGTTGCCCCACCTCTTTGGAATAGCCTCCTAGCTGGGATCTGAGAGATGATTATCATTTGAATCTTCTGGAGGGCCATAAAGACCTGGTTTCCCCCCACCCACCAAGCATCTGGCTAGGGTGGGGGTTCATCTGAGAGGATGTTTGGCTGATGTTCAAGGAAGGAAGGAAGGACGGAAGGAAGGAAGGAAGGAAGGAAGGAAGGAAGGAAGGAAGGAAGGAAGGAAGG
>JANHFL010002757.1:0-11506 GCA_032468155.1 Oxyrhabdium leporinum | reverse complement strand
AAGGAAGGAAGGAAGGAAGGAAGGAAGGAAGGAAGGAAGGAAGGAAGGAAGGAAGGAAGGAAGGAAGGAAGGGTATTTTTGTTTTTAACCATGTTTTTGTGAATTGATTGTGAGCCACCTAGTGTTGTTATATGAGATAAACAGCCATATAGATCCTGAAAACAAAACAAGTCCAATGTCTGACGCACTGTCACAGAGAAGAGAGTAGCAACTATTCTCCAAAGCATCTGAAGGCAAGACAAGAAGCAATGAATAGAAACTTATCAAAGAGAGACCCAACTCAGAACTAAGGAGAAATATACTCACAGTAAGAACAATGAATAACTGGAATGAGTTGCCTCCAGAAGTTGTGGGTGCTCCATCACTGGAGGTTTTTAAGAAGAGATTGGATAGCTATTTGTCTGGAATGGTATAGGGTTCCATGCTGGAGCAGGGAGTTGGACTAGAAGACCTCCAATATTCCTCTCAACTTTATTATTGTATATTCTATAAGCAAACAAATTTCACCTCTCACCTCTTATAATGCCAAGCAGCTGAGTCAATCTGCATCAAAGATCCAACCACCGCTAGAAATAACAGAAACTTGTAATATAATACAGTATCCATATCGCAAAAGAAGGAAGAATGGAAATGTTCCAAAGTCACGTTCCCCCTATGAAATCAGATAAGTATTTGCCAAAGCTTTATCTTCTGGGGGTACAACTTATTCTCCTTGTTTTGGGGTGGGGGATAACTTAGATCAATGGTTAGTTATCCCGCTTCCCAGTCCACCCACCCCAGATATCTTTTTATAACATTAACGGGTAATTCTTCCAGCACAATGGAGCCCTGGGAACTAATCTGATAACGGTTTCCAACATCAAGACAAGCAGATGTTTGCTTGAGGCTGCAAAGATGAAAATTTAACAATATTGCTTGAAGGGAGGAAAGAATGTCATAAAGAAGAAGCAAGATAAGACAAATCCACTCTGTCCAAAAATTAAATAGGTGATGACTCAAGGAAAAGAACAATAGGAATAGATATAAATAGCATCTCTCTCACATAAAATTAGCCAGAGAGAAATTGGAGCTAAGCCAAATAGTTATTCAAGATAAATCTAAGAGAGGAAAAAAAAAACCCATTACAATGGTTATATGGCCGATTCCAATATACAGTTAAAAAAAAAAAAAGCCAGCTCCAGAGAATCTAAAAATGTCCCCCAGAAACTAATTCTCTGCAAAAAAAAAAAATGTTTTGCAATTTCACAGAAGTTTTTTTTTTTCCCCTTGTAAAAGAGTCTTTTCTTTTTCTGCTTAAGAGGCTGAGAAATTATTTGGAATAATTTTGAATAAGTTTTTTGAACTTCCTTTCTTAGTGTAATTGGCGGAGGGTGAACTAATTCAAACAGTATTGTATTCTGCTGCATATTTTGCTGTCATCCTAAAGCTTCGTGGCTTCCCATAATTCCCAGTCCAAAGGAAGGGGACATTTGCTGTGGCCTCTTGGTCACCTTTTAACTAAATAGATGCAAGAGCACTGATGATAAAATTGATACAGCTTCTTTATGTTCGTGGAGCAGTGTCTCCAAATGAACAAACTGTCCAGAATGGGTATAGAAAAGTAGAATATATCAAGATTTACAAGATATAAAGACAAGCACAACTCTTAATGAAAATAGTTTGTTCTTGGCTGCACTACAGAAATGACCTACCATCCCCTTCTTGTGGGATATATTTTGACCTTCCCAGTTGGAATTTCTTGAAAGTATCCAAGTATAAACAGACTTAAACTACTTATTTTCCCTCCCTCTATAGACTCCATCCAAACTGATGTATCACAAGGCTATTAGCTTCTACGTGAAAAAGGGCTAGGTGTTGCCCCTTATGGAGGAATTAATGAAAGCTCTGAAAAAATGTTTTGTTACTCATACTGCTGAGATCAAGTTTTCAATGGCCCAGAAGTGCTTGCAAACATGATGATAGAAACTCTACAGTCACAGCCCAGCTACGGCAAGAACATGAATGACTTTCTGGGGATCTCTACACCCTTGTCAGCCAGAAGGAACACAATTTCTTCTGTTCCTTCTTAACACTCATTTTAATAATGCTTGCATGTGTTTGCATGCCTCCATTGGGTGGGAGAAAGCAGAAGCTGTACCTGATCAACTTTGAACAGTTCACGGAGAGAAGATCCAAGACTATGGGAAAACTGTGAAGTTGCACGACAATATCTGAAAAAAAGGTGGGGAAATCCTCTATTGCAGGGGTGTCAAACTCACGTCATCATGGCAGCATCACGTGACCTATTGGGACTTTTTTCCCCCTTTGCTAAACTGGGTGCCGGCGTACGCATGTGGCCCGCATGGTCACGAGTTTGACAGCCCTGCTCTATTGTATCACTGCAAAGAAAACTGCATAGATGTAGTCACCAGCTCACAGATACCTATAATGTTGGGGTGTGTGCATGAACATAGACATAATATCACTGTAAAGAGCCTTATTTCATTCCTGAAAAATCACATGAGTTGATGGTATAATATAATTCTGAAAGTATGTGGAAAAAAAATGTGGGGAAGTAATGGTGGTTGCTAATAGACCGTCTCCAAGTAAGATTTTCTACTATTATGTTCTGTGATAGAGATAAAGACAGAATTATATTTTAAGGGGGGAAAAATAAAGAAAAAAAAAAGAATCCATCATTTCATCACTGGAGGAAGATACCCATCAAAGTTCAGATACTTATTCTCATCAGTAACATAGCAGGAGAAAAATTCTTTTCTAAAAGTGGAAGAGCAATTCATCATCACCCATCCATCAATAGTTGTTTGAAGGAACCTGTCTCGTTTGCATTACAAATTGGAGAAGTTTGCATAAAATATAGCAGAAACACTACTCGGAGAAAAGAGAAGTAAAGAAGTACTCTGAAAACTGACAGATGAACGCCCATCCAAATTTCCACAGTTTTTTGTGAACATATCATCCGACTGTATTATGCTGAATTTTCTGAAATAGGTTCTGTGGTTTTTGTCTTCAAAAATGATAATGAAATACACATCTAGCTGAGAGGAGTAGCAGAGCTGGTGGAGTAGTTAAGGTGTTGGACTAGGGCTGAACGACCAATTGACTGTAAAGGTTAATTTTGGCCAGTCAGTCTCAGCCTCATACACCTTTCAGTTGTTTGTGGATGAAATTGCTTCCTGAACAATAACTGCAATGGTATAATGACTCTGTGAGCTTTCTCCAGGGAACCTCAATTTGACAAAGATTTGTCCTAAGTACCCTTTTGAAGCTAAGTGTGGAATTGAAGTGGTCCTCTCTGAACTAGCCACTTTGCTTCTATCTGGAAGGCTAAAAGAGGATGCTTCGAAGAGTGTGGTACATGCACAGAAGTCACACCCCACTGGATCAAAACAGCCAGCTGAGCTTAGTTTGACATTTTTGATATTTTGATTTAAGTAGAGCATTTCATATAAATTTTTCTCAGCTCAGAAAAGCTATAGCCATAGGGGAAAATCTCATGTCAGGGTCTTGTCTCAAAAGTCCTCCTCCTCATCTGAGAAGTTCAGCTCAGGATCCCAGACCTTGTACTTCTAAGCTCTAGCAGCTATGGTGAGCCAGGAACTGCACCTACAGGGTTTTGCCCTGGACCCAACGCATTCCGTGTCAAGTGTCTTCTCCATCCAGAACTTGAGTACATCACTGCCTCAAAAATCAAGAGAAGGCGGTACAGGAGCATGCAAGATGCTAAAAAGGAGTGTTTAGGGAAGGGTACTTGATGAAGGAAACCAAGTCTGACTTGGGTACCACACATTCTGCTGGAAAAAAATGGATGAAGACCTCTTGTGTCTCCCAGTTTAATTAGAACTCCAGCTCAAAAAACTTCCCTGGTGTTTGTGTTGCTTTCTGACTCTTCAGTTCATTTATTGCTTTGGACATTGTCCTTCTGGGAAGTTTTTACACTTGTGCTTTGAACTTGGGCTGTGTTTACGGCCACAAGATCACGGTAATACAGAGTTGGAGGGGACTTTTCAGGTAGTTAGTCAAATCCCCTGCTTGTCGTAGTCTCCATTACAGCATCTCTGACAAATAACCATTCAGCCTCCTCTCAAAGATCTCACTGAGAACTCATCATTTTGTATTACAGCCTGTTCCACTGGCTGGCTGTTCAGGCAGTCAGGAAGGTCTCCCTGAGGTCTAGCCTAAACCTGCTTGCAGTTTTGACCCGTTGGCTCTGGTCCTGCCCTCTGGCGCAATAAAGGACGAGTGCACTCCCTCTTCTGTGTCGTAAACCTTCAGATATTTTAAGACTACTACCTTACCTCTTTAATCATCACTTCTGTAGGCTAAACTGTTCCTTTAACTGTTTTTCATAGGGCTTGGTTTCCAGATGGATTTATTATGGTAATAATCTAGATAATAAGCTGCTGCTCATGAGGCCAGAAATTTCTAGTATATAAACTGGTGCTGGAGAGATCTTTAATGATGGAGCAACATCTGTGACAATCTAATTTTGAGTGCTCTGGGCCTTAAAACTATGTTTGCTATGAATATGCACATTCTTTGACCTCTGCTAGATCTTTTTCATGCTTTCCTATTCCACTCCCTGAACATGCCATTAGCCCTTGTGGACTTAAAACTGTAGACTGGATTTCAACCATGTTTTTTGCTTCGGTAAATGTCCTGTGCAGAGTTTAACTCTGAATTACTATTTTTTTTTTGTCCTGTGAATCCTAGGATGGGACAATCCTGTAAGTGCCAGATCTTCCTAGGAATAATCAGGACTGGAGAATAGCCAAAAAAAACCCTCAAATATCTCTGAGTTCTTAAGAATAAAAGGCATTAGACTGAAGTAAGAAATAAAGAATTCCAAGAGGAATCCTGGCAACTGTTTCTAAATGTGTAATATGAGCAGTTGAAAGACCATACATGCTGGCTTTCTTTTTAAAAGTATTTTGGTGCAACAGGAAGGATGCTAATCTCTTTTGAGAAATTGGGCCAGTCTACACCTGAGTTATGTTCACATAACAGGTACTAGACATATTATCAGCATGAGACTCCTCCCTTACATTGGAATGAGCCAAGGAAGATTGAATGGCCCAAATTATGTAGTGAATCTTTGATTGAGAACACAGTTGAACGTTGGGTTTCCTTAATCCCAGTCCTATACCTTAATATCATCAATATTAGGACCTTGAGTAGCAAGTAATATTAATTACATATTTGAGGGTTCTTTGAGTATCTAAAATGTATTTTGAAGTCTGCATACAGAAGAGACCATTTCAAGTCCTTAAGTAATCCTTAAATGAGTAATTTCACCAACAGGGAAGTTCAAGGTGGAAACATCTAAGAACTTTGGAGAAGTACCAAAAGAATGTTGATAAAGACCACAGATATATTCTATATAACTGTAACTTCCATCTCAGGATTATTTCTCAGTATGGACTACACGCCTGGCAAGAAAGGTTGGAGGTCCACAGTCTCCAATCACTTCCATGAGAATTTATCATTTCCCATCTCTTTATTTTGACCTTTGAGTGGTTGTGGTTGGGAGTCTTCCAGCCATTCAGTAATTGACATGACTAACCCTGTTTTATACATAGTAATGCCACATCACTGCTTATTAGTTAAGGGGTCAAGCCAAATATGGCTCCTTCCAAGGGGTAATCATTGGGAGCAACCATAATGCCAGGTTCTGGCATATGAATGACTTTTGCACCTTGCAATGGACTGATTTAGCCTTACCTGCAAGTTTAGGAGCAATACCCATAGGCAAAAGAAAACCTAACAAGACTGGCTTATTTGCATAGATCCATGAATGTTACTGTATATTTTTTTAAAATTAAGCAAATGTGCAAGATCGTGTGACATTGAACCTTTGGCACTTAAAGATAATCTGATAACTCCAAAGTCCACAGGCATTCTACAAAAAACAGGAGTTTGTTAATCAATGAAGAACCAAAGTATGTTTAGAATATCCTTCAGGGAAATTAAACTAAAAATGCTAATAAATCAGGGGAATTAGAATTATACATAAAATGCAATAAACATGAACAAGGAAGAAATGTAGTAAGAGCTGGTGTTTTGATTAGTGAGAAAGTTTGACTAGAAACCAAATCAATAAAATTTCTACCAATGTGGATGAGCACTATTAGTTTTGGGAAAGGGCGGGGCATGCTGGAAGAATGGCGCTTTGCCTAAATGAAAGAGTTATAGAAAGGAGAACAGAAATAAAGGCAAGAATTTCCAAATTCCTGATATTATGAAAAGAGGGCTAAGAAAGACCTACAATAAGACCTAAGACTGACCTAAAAACAGAACTCAGGATAGCTTCTTGAAAGCGATGACAAGCTACATCAAGAAGCTCAAAGTCTCTGGTCGAGAAGACAGCATGAATGGATGTGATGGGAGCCAAAGAGCAGCAGGAACAAAATACAAAGGGGTAGCCTTGAAAATCCCAAGCAGCTTGAACTGGGGAAGGAAGAAGGCTGGAAGAAAGTGAGGCAACCTTTTCTTCTCTCCCCTGATTACAGAACTGGTCAGAGGTTGTTGCAATTACTAAGAAGAAGGAAAACAGGACTCAGAGGGGCTCAAAAGAGAAACCAAGAAACAATTGAAGAGGGCCCACAAACACTGACAAATGACCTCTGAAGGTTGGCCAGGCACCAGCAACAGTTAGGAACAGCTCATAGATGACTTCAAAGTCATCCATGAGCTCTTCCTAACTGCTGCTATTGCCTGGTGGCTGGCCAACCTTCAATGGTCAATGGTGGCATGGCAAAAGCCCTGTCATTAAAAAGGAGAAAAACCAAATATATTGATGGGATAATGGAAAGCCCCAACGAGAGATCAGGAGAAGCTAACGGCAAGGAGAATCCATTGGGTGTAGTGCTTATGGCATCAAGCTAGAAACTGGGAGGCCATGAGTTCAAGCCTTGCCTTAAACCCAAAACCAGCTGAGAAACCTTAGTCCAGTTACACACTCTCAACTCTAACAAGAAGGCAATGGGAAGACAATTCTGAACTCTTGCCCAGAAAGCTGCAAGGGCTTCTCCAGGAAGTCTCCAAGAATCAAGACTGACTTGAAGACAACCCTTTAATTAATGGCAAGAATAGCAACAGCCACAGCAGATACCCAATGCCCTGCATTTGCAAGGAAAAACAGTAGAGAAGAAACCAATCGGGTGGCTGGAAGCAGTTGACAAGGGACTTTGGGGAGAAAAGAGCACAATGCAAAATAAATCAGTAAACATAACCGAGGAATAAATACAAGCACATTGTTAATGGATGTTAGATGAAAAAGTAGAAAGAGGTTAAAAAAAACCAAACCCAGAATGTCAAACAAAGTATAGAATCTTAAGAATGGTTTGTAGCACTGTAATATAGACTATAAAGAAAAGAATGGATGAGAAATAAGAAACTAAGTGAAGTGGCAATAACAAAGCTAATGTGAAAAGAACAGGTTATCAAACTAAATAAGATGCTGTAATTTAGTAAGGCAAAAGGCAAGTTATAGGAGACAGTCCTGGGACAAAGAAGATACAACGTGTGTATTAGGAAAGCAAATTTATTTTGTATTTGTTTTGGGGGGCATTATGCTTCTTGATGGGAGTTCACCTGCGACCTATCTGCAGCTGCACCATCCCAAAATCTAGATTGCCAGTACAAGTCGAATATAATATTGGATAAGGGAAAAAAAATAAGCCATGCCTGTCTGCACACACATGCATAAATGCATATGTAATGGTTGCTTCCCAGACAGATAAAAAATTGAGAGACAGTTGTAAAAGGAAAAGAAAGAAACTTGCAATCTTGTTGGTAACAGTGCAAAGTTTATTGGTTCACAGGGAGGCAGCCAGAAAGAAAATAAAGCTATCTCTGCTCTAGTGTTCTTAGAGATATTTTGGTTTTATAGGAGGAATAGTTCAGTTGCTGTTGTTTGATTCAGAAAAGATTAAAAATGGATGTAAAATTGTAACCAGATTTTTTTTTTTAAAGCTGTCATGGATAAATAGACTGGAAAACAAAAGCACCATGAGATTTTATTTCTATGAATCTGTTTCTATATATACAAAAACAGCGAAGCATTTATATACACGCCGGTGGAAAGGCAGACAAATTCCCACAATTAAAAGAGTGGATTGTGGTATTAATGGAATTGGCAGAGATGGCAAAACTGACTCCTTGGATGAAAGTCAAAAGCCTATCTCGGTTTGTTTCTGCTTGGAGACTGTTTTTGGACTCCTTGCTCGAGAAACAAACATAAAGTTTTGATTTTTACGATTTGATGATTAGAGCTATTATTATAGAAATCTTTGTGTACTTTTATTGTTAACATTAGACATGTAACCTATACATCTTTTTGTGTTTATGTTTAAACTCGGAGTAAGAGGTTATCTTGTTACATAGTTTTGCTTGTTTAAAATGCATATTTTTCACAAGACATTCCTGCTTTTTTTATTTTAAATTAGAGTAAGAAGTTACTTTACTGTATATTTGTTTCTTTTTTCTTTCTTGTTACTATTTAACTTTTTCTCCTTTGCACTTTATAACTTTTCTCCTTTTTGATTCCCCCAAATAATTCCACTATTTTGTATTTCATCTCTTTTTGAATCATAATAGTTGATAGTTGTTTTTTAAAGGAAATAGTTCATCTTTGTGATCCATCCCTTTCTTCTGAAGATATTTCACTAAAGAAACTCTGTGAGAATCATTCTTGGTAAAGAATCATTTACAGTGTTTGGTAGATGCCAAAAAGCCTGAAGACACACTTAAAAGCAAAATTTGATTTCCCCTTTTGGCTTAAACTCTGAGGTTAAAAATAGCATAAGCTGTTACTCAGTAAGTACTGCCATAGCTCATGCTGTAAGCAATATTGTCAATTTCACATTTCTTGGTAGGTGAGGTAGAAGAATCCAAAGGAAACTGTCTGGCCTATGAAAGGTCTTACAAAGATTTATCTATAATTTTGTGCTTAGAAATGTTTGAGTTCCATAATGGAAGGGGCTTTTGGTAGAGTCTCTCTTTACAACTGCAGGAGGCCTTTAGCAAAATTAACATTATACAGAGTTCCATAACAGAAAAGAATAAACATTTGCAATTGGCCCCATCAAAATATCCTCTTAGTTATTATTGCATTGTGTTTTGTCTTGTTTTAATCTGATGTTAGCCATCCAGAGTCTCTACAGCGAGATGGGTAGCCATTTCAATCAATCACAGAAACAATTACAATTCCAGCAAAATGAAATTGATATAGCAACCTTCTTATTCCATACACACAATTGCCAATCGGATTATCAATTTCATTTTTCTTTCAGCCTGTCCTAAATGAACTGCTTCTTCTGTTTGACTTCATCAAATACTCCAATTGGCCTCACTGGGTTCTGATACCATCAGTTTTGATATCATGTCCATTACATTATATCTAATTATCTGGGATCACTCCAAGAAGAATGAAATATAAATGTTCTCTGAAATAGCAGAAACTAATGAACAATCTTATGACTTTTCAGAGGGTCAAATTCATATCAAATTCCCACTGTCGTCTCAAAAAGTGAATTATGTTCAAATCAGTTTTGGCTACTTGCAGGCTTACAGCATAACTTATATTAGCTCTCACAGTAGAATAATAATAGCAATTATTGATCAATTTACTGTGTTGCATGGAGTCTTTCCTCTACCTTGCTGTACAATGCAAAACAGAGGTGGATGCTCACTCATTACATAGATACAATAACTGCTTTTACTGGACAATTTAAAAAAAAAACCATTTGATCCTTTTAATTACTTCATATCAACATGTAGGCATGTAGGTTTATTTACCAAGGGCTTTTCCTAAAAGAAGTTGGAAACTTAAAACAATACTGAGGAATACAACAGTGCCTGTAATACATATCAGTTCAGATATTTACTAATAAAGTTGAAAAACATGACCATTTGCAGTGGTCATTTGAGAGTCAAAAAAATCCCAATTTCTTCTAGTTAATCAACTGAGATGAGGAATTAATCACCTTAAGATTCAGGATTTTGCTATGTAGGACAATGTGTTTATTAGAAAGTGATAAATTGTTGAATGCAAGAGTCAGCTTGTATAACAACTTTATGAATAAATTTGCTAAAGACTTGATACTTCTTCAGCTATGGTCATGTTTTCGAGTTAGTCTTTTATCATTCCATTGATCTATCTTCCCCCCCCCCCCATTTATAGCATCTTGAAGTGATGGTTCAAGAGATTTTTAGACATTGAGAAATATTTTAGTTTCAACAAAACAACAGAGCGGAAAGGAACCTTGGATGTTTTCTAGTCCAATCCCCTGCTGAAGCAGGAGACCCTATTGCATTTCAGACAAATGGTTGTCCAATCTCTTCTTAAAAACTTCCAGCGTTGGAGCATTTACAATTTCTGGAGGCAAGTTGTTCCACTGATTAATTGTTTCAACTGTCCAGACCTTTCTCTTTTAGTTCTAGCTTGGTTCTTTCCTTGATTAGTTTCCACCCATTGCTTCTTGTCTTACCCTCAGATGCCTTGGAGAATACCTTGACTTCCTCTTCTTTGTGGAAAGCCCCTTAGATATTGGAACATTGCTATTTTGTACCTTTCTTACCTAGCCTTACCTTTCATCCTACATCCTTGTCTTCCAATCTCTCACCTGAATGGTTGTGCATCTACATTGTGTTCCTATCAACACAGATGATGGACTAATTTGTGGAAAAATCAGTGACCTTAATGTCCTAATATTTACCTTAGCCTGCAATAATCACTTCCACCACATTCAGATTCTAAGGAATCACATGATCCCGGTTCCTGAAAATCATCCCCTCTGTTATGCATTGATGTTCCCCATCACAGAACTATTATTATGGTATATTTCATCACAGTGGGACTTAAACTAAAAAATCAGAGGCACTTTTAAAAATATTTTAAAGGAGCACAATTCTCTGGCATTGCTCAGACTTCATTTTCTCATAAAGGTGAAAGAGTTCATTTTCAAAAAGATATTGTTCCATTTGGGAGGCAGGGAAAAAAAGTAGACTTTGGAGGCTTTACATGAGATGATGTAACTCCATTTCCCTGGTCTCCCTCCAGATAGAAATATCAAAATCAGACAGGGCTGCTTCCAAAAGTCCTTTGAATCTCTCAATGTATCCATAAATGGAATCCTACTTTACATAGTAGAATTCTCCAGGAAGGACTATATCCAGTTTTGCAGCCCACTGAATTTTTTCCTCCTCCTCCATTTGGCAAAGAAGGAAGGAAGGAATATTTTTTTTTAAGGTCACCAACTTGCAAACACAAATACATTAAAAAATAAAAACAAAGCAAGATGAAATATGGCAGTTGCTGATGGGTTCGTCAGTAGATAATAAAACTCCATCTACTTAAAATTCATTTCAGAACACTCCTTTGCAGAGAAGGGAAAAAAGCAATGGGAGCCTGGAAATAATGTGTATCAATGTTAGAAGAAGAAGAAGAAGAAGAAGAAGAAGAAGAAGAAGAAGAAGAAGAAGAAGAAGAAGAAGAAGAAGAAGA
>JANHFL010002756.1:86375-98344 GCA_032468155.1 Oxyrhabdium leporinum | reverse complement strand
TGTATGTATGTATGTATGTATGTATAGATGGATAACATGGATTGATAAAGACATAGTCAATGGATGGATGGGTGGGTGGGTGGGTGGGTGGCAGGTGTTTCAGCTGAGCAGCCAGGAAGGATTACTACTAGATCACAGCTTATTTTTTCCTGGTAGGGGAAATTCCTGTATCTCTTTCTGTTTTGCAGGTACTGAATGAAGCGGTGGGGGCCCTGATGTATCACACCATCACTTTAACCCGTGAGGACTTGGAGAAATTTAAAGCACTTCGAATAATTGTCCGAATTGGAAGTGGTTTTGATAACATCGATATCAAATCCGCTGGTGACCTAGGTAACATGTCCGTCCCTGTCTTTAAAAGCAGCGCCCGTTCACCGAGTTGGGGGCGTTCAAAATAGGGAGACCGATCTTGCAATGGTTTGGAAGGCGGCCCTCTCTATTGGCGGGGATCCCATAAATGGAACCATAAATCTGAAGGAATAAAGGGGTTCGGTTCCAGGGAAACGATCTTCTGGAAATCAGTGGGTGACCGTGGGTGATGAAAATACGGATAGCGAGATGGCGAGAATACGGCAGAGCGAAAGCCCAGCTTGTATTTTCACACATGCACAAAATTGGTTGGATGTATCCGAACTCTGTGCCAAAGCTGGAAAGCAGCCAAAGGCTTTCTTTTAGATGAGACTTGGACTGCTTCTGCCCACCGAAAGATTATAAAGACCGTTTACGCACCCTTACATTTTCATTTATGTGTTTACTTGTGATTTGGATTGCCTGTAGTTTACTTGGCAAGGGTTTGGAAAGGGTTCTGCCCTTGCTGGCTTCCCAGAGCTGAGAGAAGTTGACTGGCCACCCGGGTGCCTTCATGCCCAAGTGAAGCGAGAAGTCACGGTCCCCTGGTTTTTTAGCCCCGTGCCTTTCACCACTACGCCAAACTGGCCCTCAGTTTTATCAGGATGTTGCTTTTTATTGAATATATTCGGTAGGTTCTACATGGCAATTGTTTCTTGCCTTGCAAAATCTCGGTAATGGATACATCCACTCAAACTACAGTCTTGGAGCGCTTGGAAAGATTTGGCATTGCAAAGAAGGCAGTTTCCTCCCCTAATGGCATCTGCTTGCATCCTCCCCCGCTCAAATATTCGCTTCAACTTGGGTTTTTCTATTTCTGTGATGTTTTCCCCCCTTTCCTGTTGGGTCTCGTCTTAGTTCTGGAGCTTGCAAATGGAAAATATTCCTTTTCGACATTTGCACGGGTAGTTATTCCAGGCGCTTCGTTTTCATTTTATTTCTTAAGGAGAGGAACCGCTTCAGCAGTTGGTGGTTGCTCCCAACCACGGAGGCTTTTAAGAAGAGGCTGGACAGCCACTTGTCTGGACCGGTACAAGGTCTCCTGCTGGGGCTGGACTAGAAGGCCTCCAAGGTCCCTTCCACCACTGTTATTCTGTGCTGTTCTGTCAGCTCCACAGGTTAGGTTTTAGAACGCACGAAGCTGGCGAGTGGTTGGCCTCCAGAGGCTTTTAAAAGGATGAGGAGGGCTTTGGGTTGCGTGACCTGAGGTTGTGTGGAGGCTGTACGTCTTTCTGATGCTTCAGGAATCGTCTGTCCCGCGCCAGGTCCCTCCAGGGATTCCCTACTCTGACATGTTCTCAGATCCTCAGCGAGGAACTTGGAAGGAGTAGGACTCCGCTCTTACCGGGCAGTTCTCTTTCTCTCGTTTATTAAAAAAAAGATTGGTTGGTTGGTTTGACTCGGGAAGTGATCAGGGGCTGCAGTGAAACCGTGTCCCCCCCTGTGATGCTTTTCCTTCCGGGTGACCAGCTTATTTCTGCTTCTGAAGGACTTGGCTTGGGAACGTCATCTCACGATGATACGGAGTCCGTTCCCGGGAAGGAAAGATCTGGAACCGAGTGAGCAGTTTAAGAGGATGGTGGGCAGGTTGGCGCTCCTCGTCCAAAGACCCATTGGATGTTGGCCTAGCAGCCCTTTCCAATAGCCAGGGTTAGCGTGTCCCCAGTGGGAACCGTCGTAGACATCTGACATCTTGGGTTTTCTACTGCAAAAAAACGTTTCAAGTTTGGAATCAGGCTTCGTCCCGAGTGAGAACCCACTCGGCCTCCTAGAAAAATATTTGATTGTCTCGATTTGTAATCTGGCAATATCCCTCTCTTAAATTATCTCGTGGAGCTGTTTTTAAACCGTGTTTCAATTGGACGCTCGCTACACTGTAAGCATATAGCCCCTTCCCTGAGAATACGCCTCATTTAATCGGGTGATAGTTACCGAGATGTAAATGCAACACTGATTACTTGCGGCAATTTTAATCCCCAAATCTCTCTGCTTTTCTGGTCGTCGTCGTCTATTTGTTAACGTTTCTAATAGAATTGCAAAAAAAAAAAAAGTAGTATTCTGCACAGAGTTAAAGCCATTCGTTTGGCAGCTGCTCAGAGTTATAACAACACTGAAAAGAAACGCCACGGTGGTTTTCCAGGCCAACCGCTGCAGCCTTCCCACGGCCGTACGATACAAACCAGCAAAGTCAAGAAGGGAAGCAGGACTCCCTTAACCGCCGTCTCGCTTAGCGACAGAAAGGTTGGCCCTAAGTCGAGGCCCGCCTGTAGGTCACTTGGGGCCCAGTCGACTCTCTTCCCGAAAGCTGCTCGGCCTTTCTCGTCCCGGCGTGAAACGGCGTCCTCTCTTCCTTCCCCTGAAGGGATCGCCGTTTGCAACGTCCCGGCTGCGTCGGTGGAGGAGACGGCGGATTCGACGATGTGCCACATCTTGAATCTCTACCGACGAACCACCTGGCTGCACCAGGCTCTGCGAGAAGGCACGCGGGTACAGAGCGTGGAACAGATTCGGGAAGTGGCTTCCGGAGCAGCCAGAATCCGAGGAGAGACGCTGGGCATTATTGGGCTAGGTGGGTCAAAAATGTCTTGGTGTGCAGCCAAGGAAGCTTTGGGTCTTGTTCGGCCGCTACGTCGTGGCCGACTCTTTGCCACTCCGTGGACTTTGGCACGCCGGGCCCTCCTGTCCTCCACGGACTCTCGGAGTTTGCCCGGATTTCAGCTTAGTTGCGTCGATGACCCCATCTAACCATTTCCCCCTCCGACGTCCCCTTCTCTTCTCGCCTTCCCATCTTTCCCGACGTCGGGGCCTTCTTACAGAGTCAGCAGATGTTGCCCCTTAACCACCTGGGTCCTCGTTTTACCCACCTGGGAAGGATGGAAGGCTGAGTCAACCTTGAGCCTGTTGTGATCGAACTGCAGACAGTGGGCAGAATCGGCCTAAAATGCTGCATTCTAACTACTGGGCCACAATGGCCCGATAGATAGAAGATAGAAAGAAAGAACCATCGCGCTTAGTCTTGTAGACCGCTATTACGGTGCCTTGCAGCCCCCTCGGAGTGGTTTACGGAGTCAGCCTGTCGCCCCCAACAATCTGGGTCCTCATTTTACCCACCTGGGAAGGAGGGACCGGTCAGAATCAAATTGCTGGCGGTGGGAATGCAGAGTCAGCCTGCAATACTGCGTTCCGACCACCGGGGCCACCCTGTACAATTTAGCACCCCCACCCCCCCATACAATCCAGATTTCCGAAAGGGGGCAGTAATGCTCCGTGCACTGTCTGAAAACCACCTTCCTCCCTCCCTCCCTCCCTCCCTTGCAGGAAGAGTGGGTCAGGCCGTCGCTCTGCGTGCCAAAGCCTTCGGCTTCAACGTCATTTTCTACGACCCGTATCTCTCGGACGGCATCGAACGGGCTCTTGGCCTTCAAAGGGTCAGCACCCTGCAAGATTTGCTCTTCCACAGCGATTGTGTCACCCTGCATTGCAGCCTCAATGAGCACAATCATCACCTGATTAATGACTTCACCATTAAGCAGGTAAGGACCCATCGGAGTAGCCGGCGAGGATCGTAACTCCTTATATTGCGATTGTGATTGTCCGGAGGTCGTGAGACCTGTAGCAATTCTTGGGGAAGTAGGGTGGCCTTGCTACTGTACCCCCTTTCTTGAAGCTGCCTCACCAATAAGGGAGAACATTTGTAGCTCAGGGTGGAAAGGAAGGGTCCCTGGGACGCTCTGAGCTGGGTGGTTTCCTTGCAGACGTTTCATGACCCAACTAGGTAACATCATCCGTGCTAGAAGGGAGTGTGGCTTGCTCTCTTTTTGCACATGATGGCTAGGATTCCCTGCTGTCCCTGATGATGTGACCCAGTTTGGGTCATGAAGCATCTGCAAGAAAACATCTGTGCAGCTGTATTATTATTATTATTGTTATTGTTATTGTTATTATTATGGTCTGCAAAAGCAGAGGAAGCATTCTGCTGTGCAACTACACTCCACTTCTGCTCACTTCGGTCTGCCGTGTGCCGTTGTCAGCAGGTGCTTTTGGGGGGAGATGATCTCCCGTAGCGGCGTCCCCCAACCTCCTATTGATCCTGATTTACTTGTGCAGTTGAAAGCTAAAAGTTGCCGCCTCCGAAGATTTTAATAAGTCTTTGGTTTGTGGCAAGGGACTGGCGCCCCCTTGTGTTCCAAGTGAGGAATTGGAACACTCTTTTATTCTTCTCCGCGAATCATTTTCCGTATCAATTTAGGTGGAGAAGAAGAAAAGAAGAAAAGTTTCAGCAACGGCTGAAATCTTTTCATTCCCCTGGAATATTTTGTACAGCTAATCCTCGCTCAACGACAGTCTCGTTCAGCGACTGTTGTAAGGTACGATGGAGCTGAACGGGGGAGACTTACAACTGGTCCTTGAAGATACAACCTTGCAGCTATGTCCCCCGTGCAACTGTCTCGTGGTTACGACAGTCAGAACATCGTGACTGGCCACCTTTGTGACCTCCGTTGCCGGATCCCCAGTCAAAAACCCGGGAAAGCCAGCGAGAAGTTGCAAACGGCAATTCACTTAACTTCCTAGGGTTCATTTAGTGACTGCAGCTGCCGTCCTGAGTTGTCACGGTCCCCTGGCATTGTGCTTTAGGAGTGTCTTGGTTAGCCACAGAGTTGCTGGTCCCAATAACCGTCCTTGAACGAGGACTAGCTGCAATCGCTCGTTTATCCCTCCTGGGTAGGAACGAATATTGGGCTTTATTTGTCTTTCCCTGCAGGGTGAAATCAAAGATCTTGCAGAGTTTTGTGCTTCAAATTCGGTTCCTCTGAGTTTGCTTGTCAACCTGCAGCGCTGGCAAAGGGTCTGAGGGCCCCTTAGCCAAACTTTCGAAGGCTCTGCTGCTTCTGTCTGATTTTGTCCGAGAATTCAGCTCGCCCTCCTCGGCGCCATCCCGAACGCAAGCCAAGAGTTTGCGTCCTCCCGACGGCCCTAATTTCTCCCTCTCCTTTGGGGAGAGGTTGCAGAGACCCAGCGTCTTTGAACCCTACTGGTTTTAAAATTAGATTCTGAGCCCCTGGCCCCTGCTCGGAGCCTGTGGAATAGGAAAGAAATAAGCCCCGGTGAATTTTAATCAGCTGCCTGGTTACTACAGGATTTATATAATTTTTATAATCCTTTTTTTATTATTGTCATGATGGCGAGAACCCTAGAAACGGGGGGGGGATTGTTAAGTCAGAATAGATAAAAATTTACACATCAGAAGGATTCGATCAGGCTTCCGTTTCTCTTTGAATATTTTTGGGAGCCCTGCTCCTCTCATCTGAGGCTCTGTTTTCTGAACTTTGAATTAGATGAGTCTGAACAAGCACTGAGTCTCCACCTGGGAAGAGGGTCTAGCCACTCGCAGAACAAGATTAACATAATTTGCAAGGGAAATTCATGATGTGTTTCGAAATGGGGGTTACATTATACGGAGAATTAAAGATAAAAGGATATCGTTTATTGCACACTTCTAAAAGCTTAAACAGCTCGCGTTGAAATAGGTTTGGTTATAAAATAAGCATGTTAATGAAAGTTGCTTTTGTCAGAAACCTTCCCCGGATGAATGTCAGTCAGATAGTTGTTTCCAGTTGCTTTCATGTTCCCAGCTTTGTGTGATGCTGGACAGCTCTCAAAATATTTTTTTTTTATTGTTCTGATTGACACGTTAAAACTCAAAGAGAATTGCAGCTTTGCATTCTTGGGTGTTTTTGCTCATGATTCTAACTTGTTAATGGGAGAAAAAAAAGCACAAGAATGCTAGTTAAGGCGCTGAATAGGTCACAAGAAACCATCTTTGGTTCTTTTTGCTGGAAGGCTGAATTGATCTATCACCGTGGCTCTTCCTGATACGCCAGGATATTAAAAGGGTTGTTTAGATGACACACGGAGCGATGTTTTTCCCGTTTGTTCAAGAGATAGTTAAGTGTGTTCCATAGCCTTTCTCATCGTAGTTGTATATTTTCTTCAGAGAACTCTGTAAGGACCAGGGGTGACATGAGAGCAGTCTTCCAATACTTTAGGGGATGTGACAGAGAAGAGGGGGTGAAGCTCTTCTCCAAAGCACCTGAAGGCGGAACAGGAAGTAACGGATCGAAACTAATCAAGGAGAGAAGCAACCTGGAACTGTGGAGATTCTCACTCATCCAGGTCACGCTTGTCCCAAAGGTGCTTTTTCAAGAAGCAACTGGGCTTGCTGGTTTTTCTTAGAAGATGTTTCACTTCTCATCCCAGAAGCTGGAGAGCTGAAGAAGCTCCTGGGATGAGAAACGAAACACCTTCAAAGTAAAACCAGAAAGTCCGGTTGCTTCTTGAAAAAGCACCTTTGGGACAACTTGGCACTAAGGAGAATTATCCTGACAATTAGAACGATTAATGGCTTGCCTCCAGAATTTCTGGGTGCTCCATCACTGGAGGTGTTCAGGAATAGACTAGACAGCCATTGGACCATGTTAGATTTGCAAATGAAAGCTTTGTTGTAGCTGTGTTACTGGCCATTTTCTTTTATTCTGTTGCAGTCTTCTTTCTGTTGCTGTATCTTGCACTTATTTGTTTATAGCCGGGTATGACTGGGCCAGAAGGAAAACTGACCAGAAAAGTCTCTCCAAAGCAGACCGGCACAGTGGAAGTGTGCTGGTCCCGTAGCCTGTTAGAAATTCTGTATATAGCCCTACAAAATAAACAGTGCACAGTCAACATGTGCTTTCCTGCTTCCTTGTCGCAGTTAAGCAGAAAAGCACGTGTTGACTGTGCACTGTTTGTTCTGTAGAGCAATATACAGATTTTCTAACAGATCGGGATGGTATAAGTCTCCTGCTTGAGCAATGGGTTGGACTAGAAGATCTCCAAGGCCCTTTCCAACCCAAATATTCTATTCATTGCATGATGCTTCATCTTTTCACACCCTACAGATGCGACAAGGGGCGTTCCTTGTGAACACAGCTCGTGGAGGACTGGTGGACGAGAAGGCCCTCGCACAAGCGCTGAAGGAAGGCAGAATACGGGGAGCAGCCTTAGATGTCCATGAATCAGAACCGTTCAGGTGACTGGACAACTCCTTCTTTAAAACCAGAGCTTGAAGGCCCTGTGAAATAATATACCGCCATCTCCACTTTGCGAGAATGCTTAATATTTATTCTCTAACCAGACTGATTTGAAAACCAGCGTCCCAAATACATTGTTTAAGAGCATTTGTGGAAAAAGATCCTAGCATCTCCAGAGACTAAGCCCTAAACGTATTGTTCACACATATCGGGACTGCAAGGATCGCTCTCATAAACTTAAAGCTGAATAATTTTAAGGCTCAAAAATTTGAAAATATGCAGGTTTGGACCCCATAGAGAACCTGGGAGATGACCTCGAACTGGACTGTTCGCAGATAAACCATATTTTATTTTAGAATAAAATATGCAGGCGTGGAAGTAAAAAAAAAGGGGGGGGGAACAGATCCTTTTAAAAATAAATAAAGCTATCTTACTCCCTTTCCCCTTTCTGGAATTCTGTAGGGAAAAGTTAGCTCTTTCATTAAAGCCTGACATTTCCAGATCTTTTAAAATCAGATTAAAGATTTAAATCTTTATTTTTATTTTTTAAGAAAAGGAGTTGTCTTTTCCAGTCAAGCTTGACTCCCCGTAACTGTATGGACTTGTCGAGGCAATTTTCTTGACAATATGACACAAAAAGTTGGCCCTGTTGTGTGTGGATAGGATGCCTTGTTTTGTTTTTAATCTCGTCTAGCCTCCAGCTCGGGGATCCCTGATCATCTCTCCTCTTAAGTACAAGTAGGAACCAAACTTGTAACAACTATTTGAAATCAGCTTATGCATTAATTGTGAAAATACACAGTTGGGCTGAACTCCGCATCTCTTGGGTTGCGATAAAGTTAGCCTGCTTGAGTGGTTCGTTCTTGTTGCTTATCTTGTTGCTAGCTTGACCTCTTTCTGATGAGGCAATTGAAGGTTTCTGAGTCTTTCATCTAATACAGGTACAGTCCTCGACTTACAACCGTTCATGTAGTGACCCTTTTGAAGTTTTAACGGCACTGAAAAGGGGACTTATGACCGTTTTCCAGACTTACGACCGTTGCAGCATTCCCCCCCCTCCCCCATGGTCACGTGGTCAAAACTCATCCGCTGGGCAATTGGCTCATACTTACGACGTCCGCAGTGTCCTGGGGTCACGTGATCACCTTTTGCGACCTTCTGGCGAGCCAACTCCACGGGGAAGCCGGATTCACTTAACGGCCGTGTTCCTCACTTAACAAATGCAGGGATTCACCGAACGGCGGGAAGGAAAGTTGTAAAATGGGGCAAAGCTCGCTTAACTAATTTCTCACTTAGCAACGTAAATTCTGGGCTCAATTGTGGCCGTAAGTCGAGGACTACCTGTGTTTATAAGCCCTCGTTTTCCGACTGGTACCCTCCCACTGTGTGGGATACCAAATCCCATAACCCCTTAGCCAGAAGGGGAACACATCTAAAGATGAGCTTGGGGAAAGTTGTCTCGGAGATACAACGTGTCGTTCTCCGTCCTCACCATGGTATAGGTAGTCCTCAACATACAACCATTTGTTTAGTGACCGTTTCAAGTTACATCATCACTGAAAAAAGCGACTTAGCACTGGTTCCTGCACTTATGACCCTCGCAACATCCCCGTGGTTCCGCGGTCAAAATTCAGAGGCTTGGCAACTGGCATGGACTTATGACGGTTGCATCGTCCTGGGGTCACGTGACCCCCTTTGGTGACCTTCCCACCTTGTGACTCACTTAACGGCAGTGACTCGCTGAGCCACCATGGCAAAAAAAAAAGGTCAAAATAAAATCGGGTGCCTCTCACTGAACAGCCGCCCTGGTCCCAACGATGGTCGTAAGTCGAGGACCCGCCTGTTTTGTAAGCCAACATGGAAGCCGTGTCATCCTGGTTGAATTTTCAACTGCCCATCAATCAGAGAGCTTCAGTGTTAAGACGGGATAAACTTGCAGAAGTGATGCAGGGGGGGAGAGATTTTATTCCAGAAGATCTAATATTTGGGGCTTTGCTTTCCTCAGCTTTAGCCAAGGGCCCTTGAAGGACACCCCGAATCTCATCTGCACGCCCCACGCGGCCTGGTACAGCGAACAAGCCTCGATAGAGATGCGGGAGGAGGCGGCGAGGGAGATCCGGAGAGCCATCACAGGTTAGCATCCGTCTCCTTGTCGGAGACTCTCCGTCCTCCATGGGATGATTGACCCAAAGGCGCCTTTTTTTTTTCCTCGAAGGCGTTTCGCTCCTCATCCCAGGAGCTTCTTCCGTTCTTCTTCAGAATTGAAGGAGCTACCTGGATGAGAAGCAGAACAGTTTCAAGGGAATGTCCACGGAGATTCACAGTCCTCCAGGTCACGGAGGCAAGTGGACCGGTGTCTTTGTTTTTCCTTGAAGACGTTTCGCTTCTCGTACAAGAAGCTTCTTCAGCTCCGGAACTGAAGAAGCTGCTTGGATGGGAAGTGAAACGTCTTCAGGGAAACAAAGTCCAGTTGCCTCTTGAAAAAGCACCTCTGGGACATGTTCTGTTAAGGGACTTCCTTGGCCTGTCTGGTTCTTCTGTCGTCAGCAACACCAAACAAACCCAGGTTCACTAAAGAACGACGCTTTACTAAAGGTAACGCTCAGGGACAATTCTAGTGTGTAAGGAGAGATATGACCTGTCTCAATTTTTGCTTGTTTTGTCCATCCTTCGTATCACGTGTTCTCAGACAATTAGATGGGAACTTGCTGTCCTGGGGACTTGGGCAAGTTGTTGTGCCAAGGCTTCCTTGGTCCAAGCGCTTTGAGTCAGGCAGGGATCACCCAGATATCAGCCCCCCAAGGTGACAAATCCATCAATATTCTGGAAAGTACTTAAAATAATTATCCTTCACAAAGAAGGTCCCTCAGATGCTACGGAGGGTTGTCCCACTTGAACATTGTGAAGACTCTAAAAGCACAACCCCAGGCAGCTCAAGGGAATAAGACAATTTCTTTATTTAATAATTACCCCTCCTGTCATAACTGGACAGAAGTAATCGGAGCTTCTAGACCTCTGTGAAGAATGAATGGTGGTCCACTTCCAGGATTTCTCTCAGTGGGGTAGGAGAAGACCTCTGCTATGCATTGCTGGCAGGAGGAATATAAAGGGCCATGTCAGGGTAGATACAGGAATGCCTTCAGCCCACGGACCACCGTTTCTCAACCGTGGCACCTTTCAGGCATGTCGACTTTAACTCCCAGAATTCATGGGTGGCTGGGGAATTCTGGGAGTTGAAGTCCACGTGTCTTAAAGTTGCCAAGGTTCAGAAACCCCACTCTCTCAGATCTGAAGTTCTCCTGCATTCCTCTGGTGAGTTAGGATCACACGGTCAGCCTTGAAGCTCTCCGAGCTAATGTCCTTCGATTGGAAGACTGGGAAGAAACTTTGTCAAGACTCAACCAAGGAGGAGACTAGAAACCCACGGGAAACGGTTGTGACTTTATATAGAAGGTCGACCATCAAGGGACTAAGGAGAAGACTAGAAACCCAGAAGAAAAGGACCAGAGGAAATGATTGTGACTTTGTATAGAAGGTCGACCGTCTACCCTACTCTGTTGATCCATTGCTCTCACACTGCCATGATCAGCAAAGGGTTGGGTGGTTATAGAAGGAAGTGAAGCTACGGAGATGAACTTCAGTTTTCCTTTGCTGGTTAGACTAGATAGTCTCTTCGCCTGGAGCCCAGGCAGAGAATGCCAAGACCGGTCTATTCCCCAACACTTCCAGGGGTTTTGATGCAGTTTCTTTCCATGAGGCATGGTGAGAATGAGAGATGTCCAGAGACAACGGAACTCGGCCCACAGAATATTTTGAAGAGGGAGAAATAAGAAGGTCAGCTTTTAAAAAAATCTCAGCACGAGTTGTGTAGGACAACTGCAGCAAAATGACGTGAACACCATAGTTCTTGCAAGATAATCATCTCTTAATGGAGCACAAAAGCTGAGGCATTTTAGCAAGCTTTGGAAAAGACAAGAGATTGTGTGCAACAATAAGGAAGGTGTCAGCCGTGGCCAAAACGTGCGGACGGTTGCCTTTGTTACTCCTACTCTTCCCGCAGCACCAGCTGCAACGTTTATGTGCTGATGTTTACCTCTTCCCCAGGTCGTATTCCAGACAGCCTGAAAAACTGTGTCAACAAAGAACACTTGACCACAGCTACACACTGGGCGAGCATGGACCCAGGAGTAGTCCATCCGGAGCTTAATGGCGCTACTTACAGGTAGGAGAACTTCTGCTCCATTTCCATCACCTCCCGTGGAGTCCAAAATGGGAAACACCCATTCTCTACCTCGGGGTCTTCTACCATGCCACAAAGACGTTAGATGTCCAGGCAGTAGATGAGTAGGGGGTACAATAGAGAAGAATATTGAACTGTGGAGTCCTGGGTGCTCTCTGAGCTTGGTGGTTCCCTTCCAGATGTTTCATGACCCAACTAGGCAACTTCATCATGATGTTCCTTAGTTTGGGTAATGAAATGTCTGCAAGAAGACAAACCCACCTCAGAGAACACCACCACCTCCTCCTCCTCCTCCTCCTCCTCCTCCTCCTCCT